>JAOUZG010035770.1:2359669-2370536 GCA_026289955.1 Argiope argentata
ATATATATATATATATATATATATATATATATATATATAATGATTCTTCGGCGAGTCTGTGAATATCAGGCGAATATTATTTTCAGAACCCGAACATAAGAAAATCACATAAATATCATTTGTATTAGTCTTTAATTTTTTTTTTGTTCTACATTTTCATTTTTGAAGTAAAACCTTTCAATACAATGAGGTATTTAACTCTGTTGTCGTTGTCACTAATAATACTTGCAATGGATAAGCATTCTGACGGCCGTCAGTGATTTTAAGCCGCAAAGAGTGTCTCTTGTTTTTGAAGTAGCGCCAACTAGAGCCAAGAGTACGACTTAGCCACAAACTCGTCACATTCGCTTGCAAATCCCCCTTTTACTGGGAGGGGGCACATTCACACAGCTCACAGATAGCACACAGAAGAACGCCCAGATCCCGAGGAAGACGGGCTACCTCTGTGGCAGGACGCCAGGGTATTTAATTCTAAATTTGATTTTTTTAAATATGTATTTAAACCTGTGTTTTGTATGAAATTTTATCCATCCAGCTCTTTGCATTTTGTAACTATCAGACAATCATAGACATGCTGAAAAAGAATTTCGCTCAAAATTGGATAGTAATCTACAAATTTGGTGTAAGTGCCGGCTTTTATCCGTCTATCTCAAAGCGTAGAGAGATTTCATTCTCCCAGACAGACAGACAGACTAATAGAGAGAATTCCAAAAATTTGTTTCTGTTCCCAGAGATCTTAAAACATAAATATTCGTCAAAATTTCGAATTTAATTTTTTTTCTAGAATACAGTAGTTTTTTTTTTCTTGTGTACTTTCTGCACGAAAAAAATAAATTAAAAAACAGAGCGCTCAGAACAGTAGGGGAAGGACGTAAGTGTGTGTTTGAACCGTAGAACATTATCGTAAAAATTCCTCTCCGGAATTCTTAAAACTTCCGCACTCCGGAACTTTTAAGCGCGGCGGGAAACGGAATTCTGACAATGGCGCAGACGATCAGCGCGCCCGTTGCCACGTGCCGCGTAATAAATAAATACATGGGGAGAAACTTTCAATCCGAAGTCACCTTACCCTCACCGGAACTTAACTCTCCCTATCGTCTGACAGAAGCCCTCCCGAGTGGGTAAGGGGAGAGAGATTGAAGTAGATGGATGACCCTTCAGTTTGTCTCCGTCCGGTGGCAACTGAAAAGAAAGGAAGTGATGGAATCGGCGCGATTGAATTATAATAATGAGGGCATTATTGTGCCTTAATAGGCGATTTGGCGGCGGACGCTTGGCTTCGTTGGCTTCGAAAGAAGACGCCAATTGGGGCCAAAGTAAACTTTTCCCACACGTAGTTATACCGTGAGGTACATGAACTTCCAAGCAAACCTGTAATATAAAAAAAAGTAAGTCAATTCCTGCTTAGGTCAACAAGAAAAATTATTTCAGTTACTTTTTAATAAATAATCACAATTAATATAAATAATTGATTAAAAAATTATACCTATCCAAAACCAAATCAAGTTCGTATTCGTTGAAAATAAATAAGAGAACACTCAATTCGTGTTGAATTTTCAACGCCAATTGAGGCAGTAAAAATGCGTGAATATTCTACGCCAGTTGGGGTTGCGCGATGCAGTAAGAAATTTTTAATTATCCTTATTCTGTATTATTTTAATTCGAAAGTACTTCAAAATGAACCCAAAAATCGGTTCATTAACATTGTTTAGTTTTAAATGCATCAAATATTAAGAAAATAAACAGAATCGTTTGAACTAGTCGACCAAAAACATGATAAACCTAACCTCATTAACGTGGGGAGGGGAATAAAATAAATTCGGTACATATTTGAATGAGCGAAAGGAAGTTTTTTAGCGCGAAAGTTAGTTTTTAATTAATAAATAAAAAATTAATGAATTACCATTTGAAAAACTGTATTAACATCAAATATCATTCAATACAAATTTATAAAAAATTTATTTGAACTTGAGTGGATGAATAAAAAGCATTTTATTAACGATTGAAAATTTGAACAAGATATATACAATATATAGTGTGAGCTAATAGTAGTAATTGAAAAAAGATTCAGAGATCTCAAATGAAAAGACAAAAATATCATAAAGTAGTTGTTAATTAAAAAGATATATGTCTGTTTATTACTTAGATAAACATAATTCAGGCTGATATTTTTCAGAGAATCATAAGTTATTACAGCAAGTCCTAAATATATTTTTAAAAAAACTTCATGACTGCATATGGGAATTATAAAGAACTAGCAACTTCCAATTATGGAAAAATTATTCAATGTAGTGAAATAGCCAGTGAAAGGTACTCTTTGAATCTTTCTGACGTGTACCCTAATAAAGCTACTATCCCTCTCTCACTCCATGAACTATGAAAGCTATAAACACAACAAGTGCTCAGATTTTTATTTTTTAGAGCTTCAAATATGATCATTTTGTACTTCACAATATAATGAAGAGCACAGAGTGTGTAATTTGACGCCTTTCTGGCACAGAGGTAGCGCGTCTTCCTTGTGTTCTGGGAGTCCCGGGTCCAAGTCCCGGTTCGGCCATGGTTGTTCTTCTGTGTGCTATCTGTGATATGTGCGACTGTCCCCCCCTGTAAAAAAGGGGCTGTGCAAGCGAATGTGGTGAGTGCGTAATTTAAGTCGTACTCTTGGCCCTGGTTGGTGCTGCTTCAAAACAAGAGACGCTCCTTTCGGCTTAAATCTGCTGCTGTATCAGCGGGGAACTTGTCCTTAGGCAAGTGCCATTAGTAACAACAACAACAGAGTGCGTAATTTAGACGTCCTTTTTTTCGATTTGCTGAAGGGCCGTGGTGACTTGGTTGTAAGGTCTCGGCGTGTGAGCCAAAGGGTTTCGGGTTCCAGACCCGATTCCACCGAAGAACCGTCGTGTCAGGGGTTTTGTTGCACGTTAAATCTGTCAGGGCCAAGCGTCTTCTCGCTGGTGTGGAGAAGGGGGATGGGGTGTCAGTTTAGGTGTGTTTCTCGTCATCTGATCACGGTTCAAAATTACGAGATCAGTCCCAAAATAGCCCTAGTGTTGCTTTACAACGGGACATTAACATAACTAAACTAAACTTGATTGATTGAAACCAAAATATGACATTGCATTACGGTTTCATTAAAAAGATCAAGCATCACATTTCATTTCTCTAAACCCTTGGACTTTCCATTTATCATTTTCACATGCCTGGAAATAAACAGACCGACAGACGGTCAATCTTTAGATCGATATGCTTCAAAATCTGATACGAATCTGTATTTTAGACGCTAAAATTGTGGAATAAATTTCACCCAACTAACTATTTATTTTGTACTCATCGTTTCATTTACTTTTGAAAAAATAGATAAGCAAAATTGCTATAAATAGATTTCATGCAAAAAATTTGTTTCGCTCTATTTTATAAAACTACAAATTTTATGTTAAGATCACATACAAAATTTCATCCAATTAGCTCAAAATATTGCTGAGCTATTTGAGCGACCTTGTTCCAAGATCGACAAGATGAATTCATTCCAAATTTGTTTAATTCTGACTCAGTAAATGGGAATCCACCAAAATCTCGTGTTCGAAATTTTTAACAATGCAATACATTCTTGTAGTATACTTGTTGAAACCAAATACATTATCTCCGAACCTGCAGAAAAGATTACATTAATGAATTTGACTGATGATACGACGCTACAACATTGATGAGAGCTATGGTTAAGTCCTAACAGCCATTACCAGCTACGATACAACTCCTCCAGTAGGAGGTATGTCCCGTCATCTGTATCGTCTAGTTGACCTCTTACCATTTCTATACTAACCAGGGAACCAGCGGAACCAATGAAATTAAGACTGTATCTGAGAGGCCACCTGAATTAAATAGTGTAACTGCAACCACAAACTGCTATTCCAACCTCTGGAAGGCATACGTAAGAACTTGAATAACCGGATATATATATATATATATTGTTACGAGCGAGCAAAACGCACGCCAAAGGTGAAAACGTTGGCTGCGCTTCACGGGATGCTCCGCGCCAGCCGGGTTGACTTGGCGGGAAGAATGTTCTGGTAACCCCGAGTCAATTCTGGTTGAACCGCGTTTTCTCCCGGCGCTTTCTCCCGCGTATATAAGAGGCGGGTTGCCTCTTCCTGGCAGAAAATCTCTCAAAGAGAAGCGTTTCGCTTTACTCACGGAGTTACGCTTGTGAGCTGTGTTTGCGTTTGCTGTTAACGCTGTGTTGTTGAGCTCGCTGTGCTTTACTGTTGCTGTGCTATACTATAGCTGTTTTGCAAACTGTGTTTATTGTGCGTAAGACTTGCATTTACGCTGTAAGTGACTGATTATTGCTGAATTGTGTTTTCTGAAGTTTTACTTTTCCAAGTCATCCTGTATATACCTGTAAATAGCTGTAAATAAATTTGTTTGTGCTGTCCTCAAATAAAGTCCATTCAATCCGAACCCGCTACGCTAAATACGTAACAATATATATATATATACCAAGATACGCATGTATGTTATTATTGTTACTTATGTTACTTGCCTAGGGACAATGTTGTTTATTCAGCTCTCATAGCCTTGTAATTATTATGTTCACTTATATTTGAACAGCCGGACTGACATACTTCCTATGAGCGTATTTAGATTAAAATCTGATAGAAATCTACAGATTTGTCGTAAAGACCATATACCAAAATTCATTCCCACTGGTGACGTCCTCGTCATATGTCGCAGTTCAAAATATCAAGATCCGATCTAAAATATGCCTAGTGTTTCTTTAAAATGGAACATTAGTATAATTAAACTTAAATTTAAAATCAAAATTCATCCGTTTACTTCAAAGCCCTTTTTTTAGTTACCTTTATCATAGACAGACAGACGAATGGTGGGATATTTTTCAAAAATATGTTTTATGTATTCAGCAAAGTTTAAATCATAGGAATTTGTCAAAATCTCAAGTTTTGTTTATCATGTCAGAACATGATGTTATTTGGGGAAATGAGGTTTGTGGCGTCAACAAAAATGCATTAAATTTAAAAAAAAACCGTAGCCGCAAAATTGAAATTTATTTATCTGCACGAGCACCTAAAAAAAATCAGCTTTTAATAACCTGTTGCCATCATATTTACAAAAGCTCTGATTTAAAAAAAAAGTAAGTTAATGACTACAGCAAATAAAACCTAGGAAAATGTCATTTTGAGCACGGGATTATATGAAATGAAATAAATAGGAAATGCGATATTTTTTAAAAACAATTAATGCGAGAAAAAGTTTTTTTTGGATCGCTTGCAATACTAAAGTGACTCATTCAATGAAACCATTAAAATGAATAAAAAAATTTAAATTGCACGAGTGCTTGGTTGTGCACGATTTAATTGCAATAGTGCTTGGCCGCTCAAGAAATGATGTTCTGACATGATACATTGAAATATGCTTTGCAGATTTCATTTCAATCTTTATTTTTATCGATTATACTTTCCTTATACTACAAATACGAATAAGTAAAAATCAGTTGTTGAAAACTTTCTAAGACTGCTATTTTCATCAACTTTTTTAATTATTTGTCGGTGGAATTATTAGGGTAAAAGGAGAATGTAAGTTTTATACAAGCATGGAGCATCAAAATAATTCAGAGAATGCATAATTATGACGTGATTTGATTTTGCCGACTCAAATTTTACAAACCACTTAAGAAAAAAAAAGAGGCATTTTATTTATCGAATATTTTTATTTTTCAGAAATAAATTTTTAAGATTTTCTTTTTTGCTATATTTTATTTCATTTTAATAATTCTTTGCTCGGTTACATATTTAAACCTGCCGTAGCAAAGACATAGATATCTTCATTTTTTGAAATATGAGTTAATCCACTTGGTGGGAATATCAAAACTTGAAAGGGGTAGTTAAAAATAGTGATATGGAAAAAAAGACAAATTTCTAGGGTTTAGAACATTCCTATTTTGAAATTCTAATCAAATCTATTTTCGTATTTTAAAACAAAAAAAAACGTGAACATTTTCTAAATTAAAAGCGTCTTCCTTTTAACCCAAGTTTAAACTTATGGGAAGGCATTTTTAAACAGCTTGAATATTCAAATATAGCATGTAATTTACAGCTTATGAATTATTTTTCATATTATTCATTTTCTCTTTTAAAATAATTGCAATTAATTTAGTTCGAAAAATTAAAAAAAATCAAAATTTTTAATTAAAAAGATATTTAGATTTAGAAATTTATCCTAAGAAATATGTTTCCAAAAAGTATTTTTTGATTAAAAAAGATTGGTACTTATTCTCTAATTTTCATTGCAAAAAATAACTTTATTTTAAAGAAGCATTTATTTATTTCATAAAAAATAACAACATTAACAGTAACTTTTGGTTTGGTGAGTGAACCAAAACTGATTTCTCTTCAGGTAGCGTCCATTTAATTAATTTAATTAGTTTAATATATCGTTCAATAATAAAGTTAAAAATTAAGTTGATATTCATTTTCACTTATTTTAGCCATAATTTCATTTTTTATGGAAGTTTAAATAATAAGGTCAAGATCTGTTTTCTTATATATCGAAGCGGAACTTTTGGAATTCTGTTATTTATTTTTCATCGAAGCGGAACTTTTGGAATTCTGTTATTTATTTTTCATTTTCTTTTATTATTTGTTGTTCGGTCATGCAATTTTTATTTATAGATGAAATATAAGTAATTACATAATTTTTAACTAAAATTCTAATTAAAAAAATTTAAAAAATCATTCCAAAATACATATTTCCATACTTCAAAACAAGTGAGCATTTCATAGCAGTAGCTCTAAGTCAAATGGTATGTTCATGTCTATGCATAGAGTACAAACACATAAACATTGTAGCGTCAGCCTTATAAGCTAAATAATATCTTTCGAGCTGAAGGGTCACATTCATCATAAGTAAAGACAAAGGTACCAAGTAAAATTATTCATTAAAAAAATCACATAAAAGATAAACTCGGAAGTTAAAAAAAAGTGTGAGCTTCTATTTGTAATTCTGTAATAGCGAAAAGAATTTAAAAAACAAAAACTGACATAATAAATTAAAAAAAAAAATTAATATTTTTGCATAAGAATTTATTCTACAAAAGATTTCACATTAAATAACAGAAGATACGCTAAATAACAAAGATTTTGATACTCTAAGATGCAAAAGAAGTTTGAGAATTAATGTTCGGAAAAAAAGATATGCGATTTTTCATGCTCACTTCACAGCTTTGGTGAAGCTGCTTGGAAAGACTCCTATCGCCATCTATCGATCATATTCGAAGTTTCAATGTTGGCAGTTGACATTAAGTTCTTCATTTAGATTAAACAACAAATTTTAGAATGCAATTAAATTTAATACCACACCATTTTAAGATGCTCTTTGCAAAATTTATCAGTCCAATTTAAGCTTAGATCAATTAATCAAACATTGAAATTTGTCAACAATTATAGATGTATTAACGTTGCAAAAAATGAAAGGTGAAATGATATCTCGGATACAATTTTGAAGACGAGGAGCTGCAAATACAAAAACAATCCACTTATTTAAACTTTTAGGCTAAATTTGATGAGAAAGATTCGTAAAGAACACTAATAATTGGTATTCAACTATCCTATACCTGTCTCTATTAATAATAAAAAGTTATAAATCTATATGTGTTTTAACTCTTAACAAACTATACCGTTGGACTCAAAACTACTAAACTTATCACATATTGACTTTGGGGAAAGAGAATATCCTTCTTGAAGCACCTTTTTTAAATTTTTAATTAATTAAAAATTAATTGGAATATTGGCAGTTTTCCTCTGAAACATACGGAAATATTACAACAGGAAAATTATTTCTATATAATCTTAAAATGAAATGAATTATCTTTTCAATTATCCAATATTTTTCGCTATATAATTTTGTTTTATACTTTTAATTAAGCTTTAAAAATATTTTAAGCTCATTTTATTATGATATATTTGACTTTTGGAATGAAATTCCAATCCTTTTCATTGTTGCTAAAATTATTTCCTCCTGGCTTTTTATTTTCAATCGTTCAATCGCAATTGTTAAAATTTTTTAACTAGAAATTGTGACGTTCTAAATAAACGTTGAAAACTTTTAACAAGAATATCTGCATTTTAGATCTTGCTTACTTCGAAAAACTTATGTTTGGAGAATGCCCATCTATCTCTCACAAAGCTAAATAAAAAAAAAGCATAATAGGCGAAAACTTCAGTACTTGGCCTATCATCTTTATACCGAAATTATAGATTTATATCAAGTTTTGAACAAAATCTGATAAGAATAAGTCCGACTATTTGAATACTATTTAACATGATAGCTGCAAAACGAAAAGAGCTATGTAGATAAAATTTTCTACAGACATTCGAAGTTCACAAAGTAAACACTTATCAAATTTAGGCTAAATACAGCATAGGGGTAGTCCAAGGTGTTCGAAGAGAGCAATAAAAGTTTTCTAAAAAGAAAATACTCTTCACGATGGTGGACCCTATAGTCATCATTCGATCTGTACTTTCAAAAACATGTACACTCGATAACTGAAAAAAAGTAATGACTTAACTATCTCAAATTTGGTATAATGTTTTGTGTGTAGAATTTAATTTTGCTTTAATTTTTTTTTTCTATTGCTTGAAAAAACATGTCTAGAATTCAAAATCGATTTTTTGATGTCATTGTGCGATTAATCTCCAAAACAACGACGGATTTAATAAAAATTCTAAATTCACGACGAAGTTTGACATAACTTTGGTAATCAAACGCAAAATATTTACGAGGATAAAGTATGTTTAAAAACCTTTAACATATTTATCTTTATTTGGGAATATACGAGAAAGTTTTAAGGGGACCTCACCAGCTGGTTACTATTACCGATTGTCAAAATGTGAATATTTGTCTAATTTTTGAACCAGTAGTAAGTTTCAATACAAGAAAAAATTTAAATAAAGTTTTTAAACATTCTTGTACAGCTAAGTTTTATTTTCAGAGCCAAACAATTGTGAAACATAGTGAAATTGTGTCCATTTTTATACACTGTATCTGTGATAGAATTGGCTGTATAAAGAAACTCACTGGAAATAAGAAATGCATAGGACGATGAACAGAATGATGTGCAGATTCTAAAATAGAGTGATTGAAAATAGATTGTCTTGAAAATATTTTGCTGAGGAATCTGTTAAGACACAGTTATACAAAATATTTAGCTAAAGTTCTATACAATCATTGACTAGAACAAACTAAGCGATTAATAAAATATGAAAGAAGAGTTTGTTTAGCATATTTAAAAAATGAAATAACTGAAGTATAATACAGCTTAATACTGATTTTATTATAAGTGATATTCCAGTGATTTTAAGATAATTATTTTATGTCAAGTTTTACACTGAATTCTAAGATTTAGTTTGTGAGATTGGGTATGATTTTCAAAATAAAGCAATAAATTCCTCTAATAATATATGCACAGCAGAATATTGAAATGGTTTTAATATAAGCCAATGAGGAAATTAAATATCATCTTAAAACTAGTGATGTGAAAATATGCCATCAAACATAACCTTCAGTCGTTTTTCAACTTTTTAACGATATTTTGTGAAGAATACCTTTAACTGGAAATATGTAAGACATTCGAAGTAAGTATGTTTTTAATTCTTTTTTCTTCTTCTTAATGCTATTTGTTAAATGGACAAGAAGTACCCAATTCCAAAACAGTCTCGCGCTGAGAACTGATTTAAAAACTTTCAAATCATCTTCAAAATGCATGTTTATTATCCTAGCACAAGCAAAGTAAACAATTTGCTTCCAAAGATCTCTCAAAGATAATAACGATGTAATAATAAAATGGATGTAATTTAAAATGAAAGAAAAGAAACTAATTTTCTTCTCTCACTTCTTTCCCCTCCCACTTCTTCTTTGTCTTAAAGAAAAAGTAATTAACTTTAAAAATATGGAATCATTTTCCCCTCTTTCGGAACGTTCGAGAGTTACCATCTAGAGAATGAATGAAATCGTTTTCAGTATGATTTGTTGTTGTTTTTCTCTCTCTTTTTTTTGCATCCGTTTCTCATTTTAGAAATTTCTGACAATTTATTTGTTTGCAGCAACGACCTCTGACACGAAAAGAGTTTGAAGAATTCGCCTAAAAAACATCGAAAAAAAGAACGCTAATGAGATGGAAACTGGTCTAGTGTCTTCAAAGAATACCTGAGTTATGAGACCAGTGACTCTTAAGACAGTAGCTCGATGTTTTTTCCCTGTAAACTTGTTGCCGCCCAGCTGAGCAAAATGCTGTCATTTCAATGTGTTTGCAATTTCGGGAGAAGCCTCATCTTGCTTTCCCTGGGGGGTTTGAGTTATAATAGCGTATCGTAAAGAACTTCAAAATTGGAAAAACGAAATCTGTTTTTGCTTTGTTTATTTGTTTGGTGATAAGTTTCCACACAGAATCTTGACTGATTCATTGGTACACTTGAAAGGAATTCTGCTCTTAAATTAATGAAAGTTTGTGAAAAAAATGAATTAAAATTGTGTTTGAGATTATATAATGAAATTATTCACATATTTTTAAGATTCTTATTTTTCAATTATAATAAATTTTAATAACAAAATAATGTATAATGAACTGTGTGTGTGTGTGTGTGTGTGTGTGTGTGTGTGTGTGTGTGTGTGTGTGTGTGTGTGTGTGTGTTAGAGTTTTATGCGGAAAGTAAGGCTGGTTCTTGTGTATTGCAAGATGACAAACAAAAATCAACTGAAAAGTTTTTTAAAGATTTTTAACAATACTACAATAATTTCAAAAAAGGTGTTATATATATATATATATATATATATATATATATATATATATATATAT
>JAOUZG010035770.1:2370546-2422728 GCA_026289955.1 Argiope argentata
ATATATATATATATATATATATATATATATATATATATATATATATACCCCAGGGGAGCAAGCACTTCGTAATTGAAGATAAGATGCTGCCGATATGATGGTTGAATCTCGCTACCCTAGGTAGGTACACTAATAGATTGAGGTTGGACTTCTCCCATCGATGAAGGGGCGTACTTCCTACGGGGAGGGTTGCACCATGGCCGGTGATGGCCATTAAGACTCAACTACAGTTCCCGTCAGCATTGCTGTTCCGGCGGTTCGGTCATTCCGTTTTACCGTTAATACGTGTTCCTTCGTGACGGGTTGGAGAGTGTCTATGACTTGATGATGATGTCGTGTCCGCTTTTTACCACGGAAAGAGGGGTACAGTAGCTTCTGAGGTTATGCACCTCTGAGCACCCGAAGGCAGAAGTCTGACTTCTATCTAATATGAGGATGAAACCCCCACCCACACGCTTGCACAGCCCTTTTTACAGGGGATACATTCACACATCTCACAGAAGAACAACAATGCCCAAATCTGTACTCGAATCAGGGACTCACAGAACACGAGGAAGACGTGCTACCTCAGTGCCAGAAAGCCGGCGTGTCCATGACTTTATATATATATATTTACATACCTTTTAGTTTTGGCCCAGGAATTCAGGAATACCCTGCATAACATAATTATTGTAGATGCTTTACTCATTTGGAGCCATTGGTAGTTTGAAAGATACCTTTGGTATTCAAATTTGATAGAAATTTAAAAATTTGGGTGTAAGGACCATATACCAATTTTTATACGTGCATCTCGAAGTGTTTTTGAATTTCTTTGCCACAGAAAAACATATATATATATATTAAAATTATGATTTTCATGCCCGGGGAGTTCTATTACACGGTGATTCGTCAAAATCTAGGATTCGAACTTCTTGACATCTTCTTCTCTATACTTTCAAAAAAGACTTTCTCGTACACTCTCTGATTAAGGGGCAATCCCAGAGAAATCCTTGCATGGTATTAACAAACTATTAATCTTTGCAAACTAAACATTTTTTCTGATTCTCTAGTGCGATCTTTGGGTGAGTTTTTCGACGATTTACCCTGACGTGCGGTTAATAGTATTCCAGAACTGAATTTATGTTTTAGACTTGTTATTGTTACTAATGGCACTCGCCATAGAAAAGCTCTCTGATGTCTATCAGCTAATTTAAGCCGAATGAGCGTCTGAAATAGTGCCAACTAGGGCCAAGAGTACCACTTAGCTACACACTCATCACACATTCACTTGTACAGCCCCTTTTTACGGGGGGGGGGCAAATTTGCACACCTTACAGAGAGAACACAGAAGAACAACCATGCCCTAACAGGGACTAATCCGGGACGCCCAGAACACGGGAAGATTCGCTACCTCTGTACTAGGATGCCGGCTGTTTTAGACGTGTTTTCCCTAATCTATAGAAACAAAAATGTGACGCAGAACTAAATTTGCAGTCACGAATGGTATGTGGTCTTTCTAAAATTCTAACAAATTTTGAATGTAATTCCATCACAAAAAAATATAAAATAAAAATCTATTTATCTGGCTGTCCAAGAATAGATGAATACTTCAACTACAAGGTATAAAGAGATAGAATGATAAAATTTGGTTTACATATTTAGAATTTAAATTAGATATACGAAACCAAATTTTAAACAATGACAAGAATTGACTGACTCTCGATCTCTACTTTCGCATGCATGTAAACATGATTCAACCAGCGATAAGGGGATCCCCAAAATTCTCTAGTGCACTTTGTAATAAAAATGAATTTGTATTTTAGATGGATTTTTTCCACCACTGATATCAAAATTTGACTCTGAACTAGGCTTAATCTCATTAAATCTCATACCAAATTTGATACATTTAAATCACTATTTGTGAGTTATAGCTTTTACATGCTCTGAATGTGCTAATCGACCGACACTGAACCTTTAATTTGATAGCTATCTACAATATAGATGTTAAATTTGTGCAATGAATTTTATCCATCCAGCTCTCTTCATATTGCAGTTATCGTTTTAACTTACATCTAGACTTAGAAGTTTCCTATGAATAGTTTTTACTCAACATTTTATAGAAATCTACTAGTTTGATGTAAAGATGGATCAAATTTTATATGTCCAGCTAAAAACATTTTTGAGTTATTTTTGTCACAGATAAACTGGCAAACAGATTGATATTTTTGAGAAATATATTTTTCGAACTCAGAGAAGTCTAGAACGTGAAGATTTAAAAATCATAAATTTAAATTCTTTTACGTTTAAAATACTTTATTATAAATACTTATTTAAAATACTTATTACGTTTAAATACTTTAAAGGGGGAAAATACTTTCTCTATACTAAAAATAAGAGAAGGGAGGGATATTGTTGCAAAACCGTTATTACCTTATGAGAACATGAAGTTTTCATTAGAAGGTTTTGAAGTCTTCGAAATTTACGGACTAAAAGTATTTTCAACCTGCTTTTACCAGTATTGCTTTATAATTTTGACAGCTGATGCGTTTTAAAAATGCTGACGAAGAATTATGACATCATAGCTGTTGCTTCATCTCAAAATTGGTCCATCTTCAAAACTTTGTTGCCAACAAGAAAAATTGAAACTAAGAATTTAAAAGAAATTATCATTTATATATATATAATGTAAAGCATTTAAAGTATTTGTTGAGAGCAGATAGCAGAGTCGTGGTCGAAGAGATAATGGAGAAGACAGGTTGAATTTTTAAGTTCGTTTTATTCCATAACGGGATGCAGGCATTATGCACAAGCAAAAGCGACGAGAACAACATAGAAGAACACAAAATAGAATAACAAAAAAGCTAAGTATAAAAAGGGGCGGGTAATCATTATCTCTGGATTTACAAACCAAGATTTTGATAGGGAAAATATTTTTTCACAGTGCTTATATAATCAGATTTCAATGAGGATTTCCAAAAAAAAAAAAAAAAAAAAAACAGCCTAACAGGCAAGGGAAACACAGGGATCTTTTCAAAGGAACGTGCTTGGCTGGACAATTTTCATGTCTCATTCCGAGAGTGAAAAATAGACGGCTTTTAGCTGATTCAGAAATTTTACAAAGCTTCTGTTGAATTAATTAACTAAAACAAGTGGAATGGATCAGGAAATAAGAGAATAATTTTGAATGATGTTATTATGGGCTAAATTAAGATAGAGATTTGGAAATAAATTAGGATTAAAATTAAGAGTTTTATATACCTATAATAGAGGGGTAGGGACCGATAGAAAAGATTCGGTATTGTTTCAAACTGATTTAAATTGGTTAATGACTTAAATTAACTGAAACAAATAATGATTAAAAAAATACTATTGTTCTCACCTGATAACTTGAAATTTACGATCGAGGCTTTTATTTTATATTTTTAATTTTAATTTCCTCTTAATAGGCTTTTATATTCAGAAGAGGAGACATTATATCCAAAAACATTTAACTGACAAGTAATAATAGAAGAATTATAAAGAGTAGTTGAAAAAGGCACCGAAAATGTATTGAGCACATAGCGAGTTGGGTTTTGAAAACCAAATTCGCTCTCTGGTTACTAAATTATGCTTTCTTTGTGGAAAAAATCTTTGATTTAAAATCTAGAAGGAATTTGCCCTTTCAAAAGAAACGAAACTGAAACACAACTTATTTATTTGAGATCACGGCACGAAAACAGAAATTGCCTATCAGAGAAGTTTGGAAAAACGTTTCACCTTCCAATTTGTCTCTCACTGTCAGGGGCCTGGAATTGGCAGGTAACACCTGTGGCTTCACTGACACAAATGCCCCTTATTTACAGCTGTGGGAATCTCGATGGGGCACCCCTAACTGGCTAAAAGGTATTACGTAGACACTTCGGAGAAAAGCCACAATTTCAATTGACTCCAAGGGCAATCGACCTTGGGCTGAGTTATTCCGGAATTATGGGATATTTGTATGAGAATTGTTTCAAGAAAAGGCTAGAAGTGAAGCAAAATACGTTGTAAATTTCAGGGTACTTTGGGGTTGTACTTTTTTTGCTCTCATGGTATTACTTTCCAGTCTCTTCTATATGCTCTGTAGATACATTACTTAACATAATGTGGATCTTTTGGTGGTGATGAATTTCAAATTTAAAAAAAAAGCATCTGATTGCCAACGTAGTTCTTTTCAATTTTCAATTTTCTTTTAATTAACTTACCCTTACTACATAAACATTACTAGATAGCCTTCGGAGAAGGTACTTTAACCACTGATTGAAATGGGTAGAAATTTAAATAAATAAACACACGTAGTGGTTATTAGTGGCATTTGTCATGGAAAAGCTTCGCCAAGGCATCAACGAGTTTTCAGCTTAAAGGAGCGTTTCTTGTTTTGAAATAGCGTCAACTAGGGCCAAGAGTACGACTTAACTACATACTCAGCACAGTCACTTGCACATCCCTTTTTTACAGGAGGGGGGAGGACGTTCATACACTTTACGGATAGAACACTGAACAACCATGCTCGACATGGCACTCGAACCCGGGACGCCTAGATCACGGGAAAGATTCCCTTAACCTATGCCAGGACGCCAGCATAAATACAAGTACTTTCCATAAGCATTGTGTCCCATAACAAGCTAAACTTTTAAATAGACAAAGCAGACAATGGTTTTTGGGCCCAAAGAAGATTTAGGAGGTTCGAAGTCATCAAGTATTTCTTTTCGTATAATTTTAAAAGTCGCTAAATTATTTGCTCTCATTTAACTATAAAAGAAACGCGATCGAATTTACTCAAATTAAAAATCTAATAATGGTTAAATTAATTTTAGAATATTATTTTAGTAACACTCTTAAGTACCAGCTGCAAATATTTTATTATTTTAATAGCCACATATCATGACCAGTTGGTTCGACAATCATAATGTACATTGAAATTGCCAATTAGATATTTTATGTAACTTCCCTTTTAATAACTTATTTTTATCAAAATATTTTTAAGCTTCAAATTTTGATAGTCACGTAATTCACTCAAACTTCAAATTACAGTGGAAATGATTAAATTACAATTAATATAAAAACCTTTTTTTAACAGAAACAAAGCATTTTATTTTCATTATGAGTATTGGAAACAGTGTCGTTCAGCATTTAATCTTATATGCACCGAAATAATTTTCATAATTTATGTAATATCTCAAGAATCATTCAACAAAGGTTTTTCTGGTTCAACATAAAATTCAGTTTTTAATTTTACTTTCTAAAATATTTAAATGATGGGAATAATAATATTTTATTTGTTTTCTGTCTTTAAAAAAATTATTCAAAAGTGCACTAAATGTTTTGTATAAATTCATTTTAAAATTATTTAGATATGTTCATTATTATAAGAAATAGATCGGAATAGGAATTCCCACCTTTCTTAACACTTATTTCTGGATAAAAATTTGGATTGTATTATTCTTTTAATGACAAATAGATAAGAGTATATTTTTTATATGTTTAATAAAAAAAAGGATAGAATATCTATTTTTATCACAATGAAAATATTTTGAAAAGAACACAAAGTATCACATTGAAAAGATCGCATAACACCACATTGAAAAGAATGCATAGCACCACATTGAAAAGAACTCATAACAGCGCATTGAAAAGAACGCGTAACAGCACAATGAAAAGAAAGCAAAATATCACATTGAAAAGAACGCATAACAGCACATTGAAAAGAGCGCATAACAGAGCATTGAAAAGAACGCGTAACAGCGCATTGAAAAGAACGCATAGCATCACATTGAAAAGACGCATAACACCACATTCAAAAGAAAGCATAACACCTGATTGAAAAGAAATCATAACAGCACATTGAAAAGAACGCATAACACCACATTGAAAAGAACGCATAACACCACATTGAAAAGAAAGCAAAACGGCTCATTGAAAAGAAAGCAAAACACCACATTGAAAAGAAAGCAAAACGGCTCATTGGAAAGGAAGCAAAAACTTATTTGACTACGAATTACTCAAAGATTTACATACACAGAATAGATTTTATGCATACACTTCCATGATCAAACATGATCGAGAGCGTATACAGAAACATCTCCCACTTATATCAAACAAAACAAAAGTAATGCAGTCACTTAAGAAAAACAAGACTTCAACGTTCTGTCTTTTCAATGAGCCATCTGTTGACATTCAGGGGAATCACCATCCTCCGGGGAGCAGTATGCCGGCACCGGTAGATCGACGAGTCTGTTAATGACTCTTTTGGAAGGTCCTAATGTAATTTGAAGCTGGGCCACTCTAAGGATATCATCAGCTCCGGGGATGATCCACATTATACGCGCCAGAGGCCAGGATAATGGAGGCATGTTGTCAGCTAGAATAGAAAGAGACCCCCAACACGCAAAAAAGACGATGTTGATGCCATTTTCGTCGGACTTGCAAATGAGGAAAGACGTCTCGTGTCCATCTACTCCCAGATTGATGCTTAATTGTAAGAGGCTTTTCCATCTGTAAGAAAGACTAAGATTTTGAATATTGAGACCAGAACCTTCAGGATGAGGTTCTCAAGATTAGGAAATATACTGGAGTGAGAACTCTGAGATAAGCTAGAAAGTGGTACTAAAGGTCTTGAATTAACAAAGGCCTCTATCTGACATAAGAGAACAGACAATTCTTTAAAATTAAGCAAATGTCCTTTACAAGCCTTATATCGTTTGACGAGTTTGATGGAAGACTCACAAATTTCTCCAAAATTGGAAGCGTATTGTGAGATGAATTTCCAGCTGATATTTCTCAGTTAGAAAATTTTTTAGAGAGTGGTCTTGGACTAACATGAATAGTTGTTTTAGATAGTTATCTGAACCTATGCTGTTTGATCCATTATCTAACCGGTTATCAGTGGGGTGGTCTCGTCTTGAAAAAAAATTGACGAAGACAGGCTAAAAATGCGTCCGTAGACTTACTGGGTACAAGCCCGAGATGAACTGCTTTAGTCTCTGTGCATATGAATAAACAAAGTTAAGAATATATGGATAAATAAAGTTGCATATGAATAAACAAAGTTTGAATTGAGTAGCCTTTATGAGATGCTGAGATTTTGTGACTACGGTCCAGCGAAATCTACCCCAACTCTTTCTGCATGTCAAGATTTTATTAGTCAACTACTTGGTAAATCTTCCATCTTAGGACTCAAAGGTTTAGAATTGAATTGACAGTAAATGATACAAAGGTTGATTTCACGACGGACCGACAAGTTTCAAGAGCCATTATCGAATGAGAGATAAAACCAATAATGTCCCAACATAGAAAATAAGTTGGTGAAAATTTCAAATTATAAAAAGGGTTATACGATGCCTTTTGGGATAACTATTGGTAATTTTTGATCACAAGGAAGATACAGATGTTTTGATGACCAACCTCTAACTCAAAATCACTTTTTTAAAATCAAAAATTACATTTAAAGGGAGTAATTTACTAGATTTGGGTATGGGTTTGTTAAGTTTGAAACATCTAATTTCCTGATAGAATTCATTTTGCTGAATAAGTTTTATTTAGATTTTTAAGGGAACACTCAACTTCTTCTGCTTGAAGGGTCTCTTTTAATTTAATTTTTGAACAGGTAGATTTAAAATTTTGTGTAAATCGTTTAACCCTTGCCAATACTCTTATAATTTTGGTGTAATATGAGAATTTGAGTAGCACGTCATACAAAAGATTCCTGTTCGCATTTACGGAAATCTATTCCCACCCTGAAGTCTCGACTATTTAAATTGATATTTAGCCCTTCCAAGGATACCAGAAGATGAAAACTTTGTTTAATTCAATCAAGATTTCATAAATAAGATGCATCTTTGAGCTGCTCTGGTAAATGTCCTCAAGTTGCACAATCGGATGGATTGAGTTTACCAAGAATACGATACCAATCATACATTTTATAGGAGCAACTCTATTTTTAGTAGTTACGAGATATACTTGATTCTGTCTAGATTTTAAATATACAAAGGCCGCTAATGCTTTTGTAGATGTATCACAGAAACCGTGTAATTGAGTGTCAAAATTATTGTCGACTCCCAAGAATCGAGAGACTAAAATCAAGTTTAGATGTTAGCTTTTGTTGTTTAAATTTAGACCGGGTTTCCAGAATGGTAGGAAGAACAGGAACATCTCATGCCGCTTTCGATTTCCATAGTTCTTGCAATATAATTTTTAATATGATTACAGAAGGCAAAAACAATCCCAGAGGGTCGAATGGTTTAGTAATAACTGATAGAAGTTGCTTCTTTATATTTAAAATTTCTCCATCAGTAATTCTAACTTCAATCGAATCTGTTAAAAGATTCCAAAGAATACCTAATAAACGCTGTTTTACTTCTTCATCGCACAACGAATGTATATATTATGTGGCTAATAAGGACTTATCTAAATCTTGCAAGATAATCTTTTGAATACTAGACCATTTTCGGAGACTAAATCTTTCTTATTTCATTATTTTTTGAATTTCGGCAATAACTGCTTTAAGTTTCCTCAGTGTGCCGACTCCTGCCAACAAATCATCTACATAAAAAGGATTTTCAATATAACGTGTGGCGGTTGTAAAAGTTTGTTCCTCCTCTACAAACAACTGTTGCAATGTTCTCAAAGTCAGACAAAGAGCGCAGGATGTACCATAAATTACGGTTTGAAGTTCATAAGAGAGTAAAGGATCTGATGGAATTCATAGTCAAACGATTCTTCGATATTTACGGTCATAATCGGTAGATGAATCTGACAATACATATTTTTCGAAGTCGGCAGAAAAAGCTACATGATACGATCTAAATTTAATTAAATAACGAAAATATCAGTTCGTAGTTTAGTCCTATCATCAGGATATCATTTAATGGCTTGTCATTACTAGTTTTAGACGAAGTATTAGAGACGACACAACATTTAGTTGTACTGGAGTTGTCATTTTGAATCATATGATACAAAATGTAACAGTCAGGCTATTCTTTCTCCCTGTCCATCGAAATTGCCTTTATATGACCAAGCGACAAGTATTAATTCATGAATTATTTAAATTGTTTTAAAGGTGGTTTTAGATTCAGTTTATTTTCTAGGGCATAAAATAGATGCATAGCTCTTTCCTTATTCTTCCCAAGTGTTTTGTCCTCTTTTTATTTGCATCTGCCTTCATCATTTCCCCGAATCCATTGTTAATATAATTATTCAGAAGGATCATAGCATTTTCAATTGAGACATTTGGAAATATCTCAAAAATTGACCAAAATTTATTTAACTGATCACGCAAAGTTGAATAAACATTCTATTCAGGAACTTCTGAAATAAAGATTTTTCTCGTTAAGATATATCCCAGTATAGTAGAAATTACAGCTGGAGTTCATGAAGGTCCAATAATAGAAAGTCCGACCAGAAGGGCATAAATGTCTGCACCAAGCAAAATATCAACTTCTTGCGAAATATAAAAATTTGGATCTGCAGGTTTATGATTATCCAAATGCGGTCATGTTGAATTTTAATATTGAAATTTGGGATAGGTGAAGTGAACTTTATTTCTAATTAGATCATTAAGATTAAATGATTTTGATGAGAAATGAGGAGTGAATTCTATTTGACAAATACATATTGAAATTTCTATACGAATCCCATTAATGCCTTTTAATTTATGATTTGTATTCTTTAACGGTAAATTTAATCGCCCCGATAATTTTTTGAAATTAATGACAGCTATGATGCATTGTTAATCAAAGCCTTGCATTAAATGAATTTTCGCGAGTGATATTTCAAATTTATTACAGCGGTTGAGAGAAGAAACGAACGATTTTGCTGATTCGTTTGAAGCTGAATTCCATTAGAAACAGCAACAATATTCGGATTACTTTCCCTGTAAGTTGGAAGATTTGTTTTCTATCTATGATATAGTCTGCGATGAAGCTCTTTAAAAACCTTACATTCGATATTTATTTTGCAATTATCCGTCTTATGGTTTCTGCGAAGACAGTTCTTACAACAAATTCCTTCTGTTACTTTCAGTCGTTCTTCGACTTTTATTTGATTAAAAACAGGACATTATGTAGCGGCTGATTTGAATCTTCGTGTCATAAAAAACAATAAAAAGAATAGCTTTTCTCCTCTGTTATGCTATGTAGTATTCTTTTTCTCGTTTAATCGGCAATCTGTCGACAAAACCTGTCTCTCCTTTCAGTCTGATTACATTTTTAGCCATATTGAAGGGGGCTTATTTTCAACAAGTAGGTTTCCCCACATTTGTTTATATTTATTTGAGTTACGAGTGTCTGAAGATATCTCCAACCTCTCGATAAAGGCTTTAAAGGAATTCAGAGTCGGAAAAGCATAAGGGTTCAATATCAAATCCCATCGTTGAATTATCTTTTCGTCTAGTTTCGAAATGAAACGATTGATTATAATCAGTTCAATTAACTCATTTACTTCAAAACCCAAACCACTTAAATTCCTAAAATCATTCATTACAATGATCTAGAATCTCGAATAACTATTTAGATGAATTTACGTTTTGCATTTTTACACTAAACAACTTATTAAACTGGCAATTAGCTAACTGATTTTTGTTTGGAAATCTTTCGCATAACAATCTCCAGCATTTTTTAAAAACATTTTCTTCCCAAATTGCGAATTTACGAATTAATTTCTCGGCATTACCTTTGGTAGATGCGAATAAATATTGCAATTTGTCTACGTTTGATAATTCTGAATTATTAATTACCACTGTTTGATGCAATTCTTTGAATGATGCTAAATTTTCCATATCTCCATAAAAATCTGACATCTTTCTTGTTGAATGGGCTGGAGCTTTTTCTGTATTCTATGAATTAATCGTGATTACATATTGAAAAATTATCTGAAATATCAACCCCTCAATGTTTAATAAATATCATTCTGAGACATTGGACTTGTAAATCACTTCAAGGAACTGAAGGAATTTCTTCAGAAGCTCCCTTTCCAGTTTAAAAGCTGTGTCATATACTGAATATTAAGCCCTTCATCAATAAAATTTTCTTAACTTCCTAATTAGATGACACGTTCTGTTAAGGATATTTATGTTATTTGTAATTCCTAGAATAATGTAAGAGAAATGCAGGTATTAAATCTCTTTTTTTAATTGAT
Organism: Argiope argentata; assembly: GCA_026289955.1. Taxonomy (NCBI): domain Eukaryota; kingdom Metazoa; phylum Arthropoda; class Arachnida; order Araneae; family Araneidae; genus Argiope; species Argiope argentata. The sequence continues at coordinate 2,381,677 of JAOUZG010035770.1, forward strand.
TTTCAAATTTTAAGTTACTCAATACTTTTAATTAATGACTAATTTAAATTAAATAATCAGTAATCCATTGGATGAATTTCATTCTTCACTGTGTGCAAAGAGTTTAATCTTGATGAGAAATAAAAAGAAAACTGCAATTTTCATACCAAAATTCAATCGTATTCCGTTTTTGCGATAATTGCCAATTTTCTTGAATGAGATCCAAATTGGTTTTAGCTGATAAGTGATTTTTCAAGGGAGAACTTTTTTAAGAGAGTGAAAAAAAAAAAAAAAGATCGAAGAGAATTCAATCCATCTGCTGTTGGGAGATTAATCAAAAGCACTTGTTAATGATTATAGTTTCTGAAAGGCCAAGAACAACTCAACAAACCGAAAATCTCAGTCAGTAGTAAACAAAAATAATTTGAAATAATGGCGCTCCACATGGATATATCGTATTCTCCTGGAGTTATTTGAGAAAGTGCTCCGAGAACCTTTCAGAATAAAAAGCAGACAAATTCATTAAAACAACATTTTTTCCCTTTATATTCACAGCCTTTTCTTGAATCTAATATGACATCATTCTTTCGCTGGCGTATCGCGAATAAGGTATTTTGTAATCTAAAGTATAGTATAAATTTAAACTTTACTTTTATTCTTCCCTTATATTAAAATACCTTTTTTAAAAAATACTTCTGACAAAATAATTCATATTTTTATCAAGTGTAACATTGAAAAAATCACTCAAATATTTAGTTACTATACTTTTTTTCCTAGGTGATTCCTTTATTAAGTGAATCTGTTCCGTGTGAGAAGTGTATCAGTCCAAGTGCGATTTCATCATTCGTAAGAGTCAATAAATTCAAGAGGTTAGTACTTCTGGTCACTTGACGTTTAATTCGTCATTTTTCACAATTGAATTTTAAAAGCTTTCTTTTACTATGATGCATTCGCTATTCATTTTCAGATAAGAAAAGGAATATTACGACTAATTTCGTTATACATTTTTAAGGGTCCTCAAATAAAAAAAAATTAAGTGTCAATAAATAAATAAATAAGCGAATTGAAATAGGGATTATGATTCAACACAGGATCATAAAATGCAATTTAAGAAATTGTGCTCAAAGTATTTGTTCTAAAATTCTGGTAACCTTAATATTTTTATTGTTAAATAAAGTAGGTTCCCAAATAGTGCAAATCTATTAGAAGTAATAAGTGTATGATTGATTGGAAATATTTATTTAATCAAAATATAATGATATACATAAGGATTTTAAATTTGCAAGTACATATGCTCCTTTTTAAAAATATAAGATTTTAAATTAATGTGTATAGCATTGAGGGTTATCACACACACAAAAAAAAGTTTGAATTTGAATAATTATTCTAAATTTTTTAAAACTCTCTTACAAATAAAAATAAAAAGCATCTTTATTTCTGTTGATAATTGAAAGGCAAATCAAGTTACTCAGTGTTCAAAATTTTTCACATCAATCAAGCCTATTTTACTAAGAACTTATTGTCATAATTCTTACCTTTTAAGCATTGCTACTTGATTTTTAGGAACTCAGTTTATAACAATTCTCTCACGCTTTTTTTTTTTTTTTTGAGAGAGAGAGAGAGAGAAAGAAGGGCATACAAAAAATAAATGAAAGAAATTTTATATGTTAAAAAGGAAATGCTAATGAAGAAAAGAATCATGTTTATCATTGAATGGTAGAACTTTACTGTACGGTCACCCTTGGCGAATTTTTCAAAATCCCGCCAAAAGTCGCCATTTTGGCGACTTCAAAGCGAGAACCAATGAAAACAGAGCATAGAAAATGGCTGAAAAGTTTCAGAGAGGAATAACGAACTTCTGAATTGTAACAAAATAAAAGTGCAAAGCTTTTATGGGTTATGTTAGGAAATAAGAAATGTAAGGCATATTAGCATCAAAAAATTAGAACAAATTATTGCAAAAAAATACAAAAAGAAACTGACTTTCGAATGTATATTTCACTATACAAATGAAAGAACAAAAACATACAAAAACAGAAATTCATTCCCCATGCAGCCATCACAATAAAATTCAAAGAACGTGGGAGCTAAGACAAAATCAAGGCTCAGCTTTACTGTACGGTCACCCTTGGCGACTTTTTCAAAAGTTGGCGATAAATAATTTTTTTTGGCAACCTTGGCGATAAATAATTTTTTTTGGCAACCTGCCGAAAACTGGAATTTCCCCATTTCGAACTTCGGTGATATATGGTGAAGTTGATTTTGTCTTAGCTCCCACGTTCTTTGAATTTTATTGTGATGGCTGCATGGGAAGAATGATGTTATGTGGTATGATGAGCATGTGAATTTAAGGTATTTGTGTGGATTGGATGAAAGGAAAGAGACGTTTGATTTTTGTATGAAAGCGGGGTTGATTGCGAATAGGTATGAATGTCCGAAATGTAATAAAGATATGAAATTGGTTGCAAGGAAAGATGTTAGTGATGGTTATGAATGGAGGTGTAAATCTAAGGTGAAAGGAGAGAAGTGTTCTAATTTTTTGATGCTAATATGCCTTACATTTCTTATTTCCTAACATAACCCATAAAAGCTTTGCACTTTTATTTTGTTACAATCCAGAAGTTCGTTATTCCTCTCCGAAACTTTTCAGCCATTTTCTATGCTCTGTTTTCATTGGTTCTCGCTTCAAAGTCGCCAGAATGGCGACTTTTGGCGGGATTTTGAAAAAGTCGCCAAGGGTGACCGTACAGTAAAGTTCTACCCAAAATCAACTTCACCATATATCACCGAAGTTCGAAATGGGGAAACTCAATTTCTGGGAAAATTCCAGTTTTCGGCAGGTTGCCAAAAAAAATTATTTGTCGCCAAGGGTGACCGTACAGTACAGCTGAATTTAATAAATCTTTACCCAGATGATAATTATGTATTGCGATGCATATACAAAAACTGAACTGTGCAGCACAGTTAAAAACAGTTTCTTATTAAATTGGCAGAGTCTGAAGTACTATATGAAAATATAACTTTAAGAAAAACTGCAGATTGAAGCAACAGGTAACGCAGTTGCTTTGCTTTTTCCCAGATAAACTCGGTTAGTCTTTCATCTGGAAAAAGCAAATTCCTTGTACGCAACTTCCCCAAAATAAAGAGACATTTTGTTTCTCCATTTCTTGTCAGATCACAAGAATTCTAGTTTGCATGTTCTGTGTTGAGTGTTTTTGTTGTTTTATTGCTTCTTGTACCTAGGTGAAAAATTATAAATCCATTTCAAATTTTTGAAAATTGTGAAAAAATATATATTCATTCAAGAATGTGGTGCTGTCCATGTTTTAAGAAGTTTGCTGAAGGATTTTGTGACAGTTAAATAGCTGCCTACTGTGTCGTTGATCAGGGATGCCATGGGACTGCGAGAACTTGAAAAACACAGGAAATTTAAAAATCAACTAAAAAAATTGGGAAAATAAAATTGGGGGAATAGATAAATACATAAAAAATACTGGAAATTTCCTTTTTAAAAAATTGCTGATCTATAAAGATTGCTAGAATAAATTGTATTCATCTCTTCCAAAAACAAAACAATACTATTCACATATGCATAATGTAGAAATTTTGACTTTTACTCTTTCTCCTTTATTTTCCTTCTTTTTTTCTTTTTTGGTTTGTGTGTATATATATCTGCTTTGCTTTGTGAGACAGTTTTTTTTTTCCATAAAATCCCTTGAATTGTGGCTAATGAGCATACCCGAGAGTTCTGTAACTATTTGAAAGATTGGAATGCACTTTTCTTGTTGGAATATTTCAATCTGCAGAAACAGTTTGTTGTGTTTAGTCTACCAACTTGAAGTATTGATTGGTTTGTTGGAATTAGAAGTTGATTGGTTGGTTTAAGAAACTTATTTAAAATGTAGTAGATAATTTTTTTAAATAATAAACTGATAATAAATAATAATAATAAACTAAATAATAAACTTTAAATAATAAAAGTTAAATAATAAACTGTCTTAGTTAAATCAAACTGGATGGATAAAAAATTAATCCTGATTTTGCTGGAAGGGCCCGAGAAGTCCTACAAAATCCATTTATTATGTACTGCTCACTTTGATAGAAAATAATAAGTATAAATAATATGGAGGAACAGGTGTCTGTTAGTCCAGTCCAAAAAATTAAAACAAAATTGCATGCCAGTTCAAAAAATTAATTTAAAGGAATGAAGGTGATTTATTAAATCCAAATTTAATGTCCGAAAAGAGCCAATTTCGAACTGTTACCCTCAAGAACAGTAATTTAATACTGCATTTTTATGGCCATTAAAACATTATGTCACTTTCTTCCTTTGATGCATTCAATGATATATCAGTAATATTTTCACTGAGAGTGAAATAGCTAAAAAATGTACATTAAACTGTACAAAAATGTCATATCTTATTTGTTAAAGATTAGCTCCATAACGTTGATAGCTGAAAAAATCTACAGAAATTGATGATCAAATATATAAATTAGTTTTCTGAAAAGTCTGACTTATGTTTGAAATTTATATAATTCTGTGATTAGAATCTTCACTTACAGAACTCTTTCATTTTATATTTTTAATGTTTTGAATAATTTATTAAAATTACTGAAATATATATATTTCTAGTCAACAACCTCAACTTTTTCTTCCTTGGAAAAGCTTGACAAATGTCTTGCCTCAAACAGATAATTTAAGAAGTCCTAATGAAGTTGTGAAACTATTAAGAAATAAGGTAATTTGCATCCCTATTTTGATATTTTGGATGTTTTGTTAGAGTTTACTTTATTATTTTGCTATTTCATTTAAATAATAATTGTCAAAATAATGTTTTCTGAATATTATTGTGGAACTATTCCCTTTCCCAATTTTACACCAATGTATATATTTTTTTAAATTATAAATTTGTTTAGAGTTTTTTTTTTTTTTTTTTTTTTTTTTTTTTTTTTTTTGTTTTGTAAAGAAATTTAAAATCGACTTATTTTTTCTCTCGTTTAATTTTGCCCTTTATAATCAAACTCCTTTAACTAAAATATCTACTATTATAAAATATTTTCTCATACTTCTTATTACAATTTAATTATTTAGTGATAAATATATACATCCTGTATAATATTTTTATATTTAAAAATAACTGTATTAAGTTATCTTAAAATTGAACTTGTTTCTTAAAATTACTAATAAATATTTTCAGGGCCTTCCAACTGCCGAAGGATTTGTTGATATAGTTCTTTGTCAGCAGCCACTTAGCATTGTGTTTACTGTAGATAAATATGTATTCTCTAAGGTAATTATCATTGTGATATAATTTTATCGCATAAATACAGTTTCATTTTCTCTTTCAGAATTTGTTTTTGGTGAAAGAAAGTCTTTATAAATTTTAAATTATCAATATTATGTTTTGATGAATGAAATTTTTTTTTAATCTTTCTTAATATTATCTTAAATCCTATTAAGTGTATATGGAAAGTAGCAACACTATCTTTATATATATAAACATTTTCACATTTTCTGAAGAAATAAGTGAGGATTTCTGTAACAATTTCTTTGCAATTTTTAATTTTTATGTTTCTACACTGAAAGAATTTGCTATAAGGGAATTCATTTAAAATTTAGTAAGAGACCAGTTACTAACTTATTTATCTAACTTGTTTTATTTCTAAGTTATTATAATTGCTGACCAAAGTACAATTCCATTTCTGTTTTAATGAATATTTTTTTAACTAACGAAAGGTTAATCAAAAGTAATGCTCAAATTCTTAATATCAGTTTTTTTAAATCCAAAAAGTTAAAATTGGGCATGCTATCAGTGTCATATGGTTTTGTAAAGGGAAAAGTTCCTAAACAAAGGTTGGATGATTCTAATATAATTAAAATGTTTGGTTAACAAGATATACATTCTAATTAATTCTTTAAAAATTAGTTTGAGTGTATGTATCAACTGGAACATTATAGAATATTAAACTGCCTGCATTTAGCTGAAGATTTTAAAACTATTTTTTAACATTATAAATAATGCTAACAAATTATTCTCATACTAAAATATAAGCGAAATCCAAGTTTCATCTAAAAGATCTGTTCTGAGATCAAGTTGACTGCCTAATTCTTTTAAATAATTCAATTTTTTTATAGACATAATTTGAGATTTAAACTGATGAATTATTTTTTAATGTAATATATTTGTTTTTATGGTTGTTTATTTGATAAGTGTCTTTTATTTCAGATCATTTTGACTGACATTTGTGCTAATGATGAGATAATAGCCAAAAGTAGTTGTCTTTTTCAAGATATTTCACCTAAAAAAGTACTCATTGAATGTTGGTAAGTTTTGCTAATGATCATTTTGTTTACCATGATATCTTCAAACTGAGTATCTATATAAAAACCATTGTATTAAGTTTATTTCACTTAGTGTATTGCTAGTCAATTATTTCAACTTTAGATAAGTAAATGTTTTTTGCAATTTACTGAGGTAATGATAATTTGTATAATCCCTATGAAATACAATAATGTAGAGTATCAACAAATATTAATCAAATATAGGCAACTTAGATGATTAACCTTTTTTCTAAAAAAAAATGTGAATAGTTTATTTCTAGCTAAGATCAATACAGATTGAGTAAATTTGACGTCATATTTTATAATTATGTTATAAACATATTCTGTTCACACTTATTTTTTATCCAAATTATTTTTGCAATAAGTTATCACAATTAAATAAAGTCATTTTCAATTTCCAAAACATAAAAAAAAAATTAAAGTACAAAAATAAGATGTTTTTCATCCTATTTATTACCATCCAAAAGTTTAGTTACTAATCATCCTTTACAGTACTTAATTAATGGGTGCACAATTCTCAGCCTTTAGAAAAATTTTCTCTCTATATATATAATATATAAACAATTTTACAAAAAATAATTTGAAAATAGGAATTGTATGAAAAATTAGTTACATAAAGAATAAATCCAGCATTTTTACCATTTTTTTCATTGCTTACAAAAATATCAGTAGTGCAATTTTATCTACAAAATCTGTCGTATTTTTACCATTTTTACAATGATTGGTGAATAAGCAATAGCATTTTACATATATGTAATGATGTCTCTTAATCTAATATAAATCAATTCATTTCCTGTTTTTTGTTTTAAATTTGTTCATATTACTTGATAATAAATTTCTCTGATTTGCTGACCCAAATTTTACTTTTTTTATTAGATTATTTCTGACACACTAAAAAAAAGTGCTAATTTTATAATTATCATGCTACGAGTGACTGGATAAACATACCTAATACCCATTCTATAATTTCTTAAGATTGCCTTTCCTGAATCAATATATATTAAAAGTTGCCATTCATAATAACATATTAACTTCAGTTTACTAATTTTTTTCTCCATATAGGTCTCCGAAAATTGGAGAAATATTTAAAATGTCTCATTTTAAATCTGGGATTCATAGCAATTTTATTGCAAATATTAATAAAACTGCAGGTCATGATGTTGTCAAGATTATTCACATTGGAGATTGGGGTTTAGAATCAGGTAATGCTTTTTAAAGAAACTTTAAATTTATATCATTTTATTTATCCTTATTTTATTCTATAGTGTTTTTAAAGCTGTTTTAAATTTCTAGTTTAAATAAAATTGGTTTTAAATTACTATAGAGATTGATTATTTGAGCTTATATCAACCAAGACATTTGTTAATTGTAGTTGTATGAAAAAATACTGTATCATTTTTTTAAAAAAGTTAGAAGAATTCATCAATAAAGAATGTCTCAGTGGACATAGTAGCTTCTTTTGTTTCTGTGGAAGTAATGTTTAATAATTTTCATTCTTATTCCAGTAAAAATATGAATAAATTTCATGCTTTTTCAATTGGGGGAAAGAAAAAAACTTTGAATCTGTTAAATTTTGTTAAGACAATTATTCATATGTTATAAAGAAAAGTTTTAACGAAGCAATGGGGAAATGTAGAGGAAACTGCATATTTCATAAACTTTCCTATAAAATATTTTAAATTGTGATACTTGAGTACTTGAGGATTTATTCTTTTACTAACCATCTCTACTGACTACGAGTTGATTTACCAACATTAATAATTACTAAAAATTTCAATTTAATATTTTCTGTAAAATACTTTTACTGGTTTCCTCAACAAATTGTTTTTAAATTTCAAATTTTATTAGGCATATAACTCATACTATTTTTTAAACTGAATATTATTCTATATATTATGCACTTCCTAAATTTTCTACCTTATCACCCAAATATGTTATTGTAAAGAGCAACAGTGTTTAAAGATTGAACCACAACTTTTTTTTCTTTCCTAATTCTAAAATTGAATCCTAATTATATATGCAACAAAATTTTTAAAAAATGTTTTAAAAGCATATTTTCTTCTGAATCCTCACAACCTGCAAGGGGGGGGCCAAATCTTCAATGTTCATGGGGGGGATTTTAATAGCAACGAAGGAAAATGTTGAGTTCCACTTCAACAATGATACTTATTGTGAAATAGGCTTAAAATATTTTAAGTCAAGTTGTTTTGTTTCTACAAATTACTAATGCATGCACAGATATGCATTCATTTTTCATTATTAAGATTGCAAATAGTTTTTAGAAACATTTTTAAATGAAAAGTTCTACATTAAATTAAATTTTTATTCATTGAGTATTTAATTATTCAAGAGGATTATTATCCTAATTAGTTTGAATAATTGAATTTATATTTTAATTAATTTCTGTAAGTTTAATATAAGTATTTATAAGTAACTGTTATTTATCATATTCCATATTTCTTTTTAGCTGCAACATTGCTCAAATTTCACCAATTGAATGAAAAAGAACATCAAAATGTTGTAAAAGCTGACCAACTATTTAAGGTAGTACATATTTTAAAAATGCCTTTTCTCTTTCTCTCTCTCTCTCTCTCTATATATATATAAGAAGGAGAAATTAAATTTTCTTGTATCATTTGGTTATTGACACATTAAATTCATCACAGTATAGATGAGTATCAATTATCATAATCATAATTTATTACATTTATCTGAAGACTAAAATATATCATAATCCAAGTATTTTTACCTTATTCTTAGATATCAAGATCTGCAAAATTGCAATTTGAAGATGATATAAATTTTAAAAATGATGTGAAAAGTTATTTTGAGAAAATGAAAAAAGGTATTTGTTTCTAAGAATTAATCTAATAAGCATAGTTTTTTAATGCTTGATTTATTATAATATTAATATATTTTTTACATTACAGATGGTAAAGATCTTGTTTCTGAATGGAACGGCCTGAAAAATCTATATATGAATCATTATAATTCTATTTATGAAGTATGTTGTCTTTATTTGATCTTTTTTATAGACAATAATTTGTCATTATATATTTTTTTATAGTGAGAGGGATTAGTGATTAACATAATCTATTCCAGATTTGCTTATTAACTGAACAATTGATAAGTGTTTTGCATTTTATTTTTTTAGACTAATGTATTATTATATTTAAAACAGTATAATCAAATAAATGTGCATTATCTTTTGATGAGCAGTGTTTAATAATATGTATTAGTTCTTTTTCCATTAATGTTATTTTCTATGAATATTTCATTTCTTTTCTAACATTTTACATTTATGTATGTGAAAGAAAATGATAGTTCATATTGCTGCTTGGCAGGCTTATCTATCTTCTTAAGAGGACCTGATTGTGAAAAATCTCCATGGATTTTAAAATGTTTTTCAAGGATGAAAATAAATGGTTTCAAAATAAATACTAAACAAACTTGTGAACAATGTATTTAAGTATTTTTTTTATGTGTAGGGATGTTTGTAAAGTATAAAAATAAATATTGATGAATATAATTATAATTTTAAAAAATTTAACAATTTATAGCATTTAAAATTTTTATAATGAAAGATAGTGAAGATAATGACAGAATGTGACTGATCAGGGTTAACAAGACTGACTGTTTGTGAAAATCTGTTTGAAGTTTGACAATTGTTTTATCTCTTCCTCCATAGAATAATATTACATTCTAGAATTTGATTTTCAGGCACACTAGAAAATTTATTTATTCCTTTTTTTAAACAAACATTTAAAATTTGTATTATTTTCCTTAAAATCATTATTATATGTTTTTTTTTCACCCATTTCCTTAATAGTTTTGATTTTTTTCTTTTCTCATTTGTATTAATTATGAAACTTTTTAACATTTAAAAAAAATATTACAAAAGGACAAATTTTTAACGTCTAGGGAAGGAAATAAAACCACCATTGAGTTGAACCACCACTAGTTTGAATTAAAAGTTGAAACTAGTTATTATATTTTTTAGTTTTATCTGTATATTTATATAGCTGGATTAAAATTATGATCAATTTTATATTCTATGCATTGGGAATTTTGAAAATGTCTCAAACAAATTCTAATAAGGATTTCTATATCTATGTTCTTTGAATACTTTATTTCTGATTTTCAGTATTTAAAAGAAATAAATCATTTTGTCTGGAAATTTTCAATAAAATTTCTTAAATGTTATTCTTTTTCTATTGATCGTTCTTATTCCAAATATAATTTATGCTTCCAAAAATTTCCCCTCTTAAAAAATAATTGAACTAAGGAGTTATAAATTACTTTCCATTCTTCTCTTTAGTAATATTTGACTCTTCCAAGTTTTATTTTTCTTGTATTCTGTAGTTTATATTTTATAAATATTAAAAAATAATGTTTTGCAAATGCATACTTTATTTTAGAAAATAGGTTTAACTTTTGATGATACTCTATTTGACTCTTCTTATTCAGCAGAAATCGAAGAAACCTGCAAGGACTTGTTGAAAAAAAATTTAGTTACCATTTTAGAGTAAGTAATTTTTTTAAAGTATATAATGTATAAAATAGCTTAACTTGCTTAGCAATTTTTTTATCTTATGTTACATTTACATCTGCCACAATTGTTTAAGCTCTAAAACATTGGTTTATTTCATTTTAAATATTTTTCTGTTTATAATTCTTTGATAGTGCTAAACAATGGTGTTTTCAATAAAATTTGGAAAGTTACTATTTAATCATAAGACTATTAAGCATAATTCTTGTTTAATAAAGTGTTCTAAGTCAGATGTATAGTGTAAAAAATAAAACTTACAAATATTACAAGTTTGCAGTAACTTTGTAAAAATTAGATTAAATAAAATATTGTCTACTCTCCATTTGTAAATTTTCTAAAAATATCTGATATTTTTTAAAGCAATTTCATTTATTTTATTCCTTTGCCTTTTCTCTTTTACTAATCTTAATTTCAGAATTAATTTTACTGCAACATATATAAGTTTATAGAAAAATAATAAGTTTGTGAAAATCAGACAAAACATAAAGAAATCTTACTGCTGTTTATTGTTCTTCTATTTCAAGCATAGAAAAGAAATCAACAATCTTATTTTAAAAATGCATCTTTTTCTATCATATTAAGAATTTTTTCCATTCATCTCTCCTGAACCTCAGTCTTACTGTATAATCTGTGTATGTTCTTTATTCTCTTAATCATTCTATAATCTTTAAAACATTCATAATTTACTATAACTACATTACTTTTATTTAGCTGTATCCTCAGAGTTCTTTGAAAATAGTGTATTTAACAAATTGAATTGAAAACAAAATTAGCCTAATTATTATCAATGATTGTAGATTTCCATAATATGTATTATATGTGAAAGGTGGATTTAATTATGGACCATTATTTTTTATAATTTCTCAAAACAGCTCATTTTATTATGCAACATTTTGTAAAAAGTCATTTAATTAATTTTTTTAACAATTCTTCTTTGATTTGATATTAATTTGATTATTTATTTACTGGAACTAGAAAAGGCACCCACCTATATGAGTTATCCTGTTAGCAATAATTTGTTGCTGATTTAAAGTTTTTTTGGATTTGACTAACCTCTGAACTTTTGTTTCTTTGCTGTGGGATCTTTATAAATAATATTCACAAACATTCGTGTTGAAACTTATCACTACAATTGGATTGAAACAAATAGTGATCCCAAAACAGACAAAAATGCAATGCCAACTATAAAGCTAAAAAGTTGAAAGAAAATATTAGCTATAAACTTTACTCATGAAGTAAGAATAGAATGAATCAACATAAATATTTAAAAAATGTCATGAATAAAAATATAAAGATTAAAATGAAATCTGCTATGCGCATTTCAATGTATCGTGTCAGAATTTAATATCTTGAATAGCCAAGCACCACATGCTCATGCAAGTTAAATTATATTTTTAGTCATTTTAATAGTTTCATTGAATGAGTCACTTTAGTACTGAAAACGATACAAAAAAAATTTCTCGCATTAATTGTTTTAAAAAATAGATCACATTTCCTGTTTATTTCATTCCACATAATCACATGCTCAAAATGACATTTTTCTTGGTTTTATTTACTGTAGTTTTTAACTTTTTTTTCCATCTGAGCTTTTGTAAATGCAATAGCAACACATTAATAAAAGCACATTTTTTGAGATACTTGTGCAGATGATAAAATGTTTATTTTTCACCCACAGATTTTTGTTGATGCCACACACCTCATTCCCAAAGCAACGTCATGTTATGACATGATAACAATTAAAATTTCAGACCTCAGCTTGATCTATTTTACAATCCAGTATTAAAATAGAAAAAATATAATTATATTAGTTTTTATTTCATGAATGAAAATTAGCTGCAAGGCCATAAGCTTTATGGGGATGCTTATAAATGAGTCCATTTAATATCCATATTTATAAATGTTTTTTTTTTCTGATGAAATGTAGCAGTCATATTTAAGTAAACTTCCATATGAAATGTTTTAAATAATTTTATTTAGCATCTTTACCATTGTACTTAATTCATAGTTACTTAATGGAGCTAAGAAATACTATTTACTTTCCTGCAGAACAAAATACAAATAATTGATAAAGATTATTAGACTTTGGCTGTTCATTAAACTTTTAAGTTCTCTGCTGTTAAAAGAAAATGCAGTTTTATAGATTAAATGTAAAATGAAATTCCCCACTAAAGAATGATTTTAATTATTTACAAATATTCAATTTTTTCCTTTTTTACTTATATGTTTTTAAACTTATATTTAATATCTATATAATGTGTGCATGAAATATGTTGGTGATTTTCATAACTTCTAACTAAGTATGCCATCCATATGGTCACCAAATGTAAACCACACTTGATGCTTAAACAGAAATTTAGATTTATGCATCCAGTAAACTGAAGAAACAAATATTTATAACTGCCCCTTGTATTACAGATTTCTTTAGCCTTACCTATTACATAAAAAAAAATATCTGACTTGTACTTCATGGAATGTATGGGCAAATTACTATTTAAAAAACAACTAATAAATTGGAATTAAAAGTTTACAATTATTAACAGTAGATAAATTATCTAATCTAGAGCATAAAATTATTTAAACTATTGAGCTATGATATTTAACTTTAGGATCAATCAATAACATTTGTTTCCATTATTTTGCTTTCCCAATCTGAAAAATACTAACATTTGACATTAAATTTTTATTATTATTGAAATAAAAAAATATTTTAAAATGTTATTATACAGTGCAGGTTTCTAAATTCCATTACTTCTCTATTAAATAAGGGCTGATAATTATGAACCAAAAAGATTTTCATTTTTACTATTTGTGCATATTATCTCAATTTTTTCTAAACTGTATTTTTTTTTTACTATTGTCAGTTTTTACTATTGAAGATATTAAAAATCATTAATATTTGAGCTCAATTTGTTTAAACTAATTAACAAAGTGTGCATAATTTTTACCTTCCTTCGATTTCTATTTTCCCTTTCTTATTATTGGATTTAGTATTATGATTTTTGCTCATCAGAATATTTGATTTTTTTTTTCAATAGTGATGGAAAGGTGAAAATTAACGTTGATGCTGAAAAAATTGAAAATGTATTTTCTGATAATGAGATGGATCCTTTTATTAACAGATTAGGAAGGTAAGTTTAGTTGTTCAATTTTATGTAATTCTCACAAATTCAGTTTAAAGAGCTTATAGCTTTTTTTATTTTATTTACACGGTTTCTATGTTTCATCTGGAATATAATATATGCAACTATTTCTAAGCAACTTTTTTATGTTATGCAATTTAATTACATCCAATAAATATAATTATAAAAAAGAGAAGAAAATTTTATTATATCCTCAAACTTATTTCACGCTTTCATATTTACAGTATAGTGTTAAAGGTGGCCCAAGTTATATATATATTAAATATATCACTTGTGTAACCCAAAAAATTATGCATATGATTGCTTTACCAGGTTGTTGTTTATAGGGCACATATATTGATATGCATAATTTTTATTATAAAGATAGCATCATAAAACTGCAAGAATACATTAACTTATTTTTCTTTGATCACTTTTATTCGTATATCACATGATATGGTTATTATAAATTATTACATATTATTTTAAACTTATTTTAACCAATTGTATTTATTACAAATGTTAACTAGCAGTGAATTTTACTAACTTTTCATTTGTGGAAGCAATAGAAATCCTCTTTAAATTTAAGCATCCCAAAAAGTAAAAATTGCAGTTCTTCCGATAATTAAATCCATTCTTTGAATATCATTAAATTATAAAAATTTCTGCTAAATTCTATTATATTTTGCTTCTGTAGTTTTTGGCCTTTAATATTAGGTTGTTTTTATTAGATGCTATTTTCTATAATTTTTTGAAATTTTACTATTCATATCTATTTTAACTTACAGATCTATATTTGCTGCATCTCATTGGAGGAAAAAGCATAATTTTGATATAATGTATTATGTAGTAAGTATTTTGATAATAATTTACATATTATCTCCCAGAGAATTTCACATTTACTTTTGTTTATTATTGTAAAAGATATGTTTTATTTAATTTTTGTACTTAACATTATTCTGCTAAATTCATATTTTCTCTTTTCTGTAACAATTTGATGATTTACAGTTTTACTTCACAAAAATTTTGTTAAAAAAATTATATCTTTATGCAAAAGGCTGTAGTGTGTATTTACCACAAATATTTACTTTGTTGAATCCATTTATCAAGAATTATGAAATATAGACTTGTTATCTTTCTCGAAATTTGTTTTTAAAAAATAAATAATTCAGATATTAATTGTTTGAGTAAACATTCCTTAACACTGATGGGCAGCTTTTGTGTGATTAAGTTTTCATTTATTTATTTATTTTTCAATAAAACAAATTATCCTATTTATAGGACAATTTGTATTTCACTATTATGATTCAACCAAATGCATCAATCTATTGTTTCTTATATGCTTTGTCTAAGCAGTCAATTTATAATCCTGAAAAAATTTCCTTTGACTTCTTTTCAGATTATTTCGAGAGATTCAAAAATTATCTTAATTAATTTTTTTAATACTTTACTAGATATTTTAGTATAATAATTATAAAATTTATAGTGTGTGTGTATGGTTTTTCTTCTTTTTTTGCCTATATTTTATAATTATTCAAAAACTTTTTTAAAAAAATTTTGCTGTAAAGTTTAAATTTTGCTTTTTTTTTCAATTTTGCTTTTTTTTTTCAAAATTTTGTTTTTAACATTATTCTAAATAAATTTGTTAAAATCCTATGCTTAAAGGCCTAAGTAGAAATATTTGTGAAGATTTTATTCCAGACAATTTTAATTATGGCATTATTAGTAATAGTTTAAAAATAATTCATTTTAATGATTAGACAGCTGAACCAAATTTTTTACATTCCATAAACTTCTAACTTTTCTTATCTCCAATGTTTATTAATGCTTATGTTTTAGGTTTTAATCTGATATTTTAAATGAGAAAAACCAATGTGTATATTAAAATGCTTTGTTTACTGTTTTAACTGATTTTACTTGCCACTCCATTTGCTATCAGATGATGAATATTTGAAAAAAAGACTTAATAATCTGTATCCTGTGTAATTACTATATCATTACTTTTTAATTAATATATCATTCTTAAACAAACCTTTTAATATTTTAGTAAATTCGACGACAGCTATGTTCTTAATTATTTCAAAATAATTTGGCTGCACTTAAAGATATTTTAATTTTGGTTCTTTTTCATAAACTATCTTTAGGTATTGCTTTTGGATTTAGCATTAAACTGAATTTCCATTTGTTATCAAAGAAAAATATAAAATTAAAATATAATAAATAAGAAAAGAATGTAATATGAAGAATGTGAGATTAAAGTGTAATTGCAGACCTTTATACCCTCACTCTCTCCATAAAGCAATTAAATTTAAAATTATTATTTTTTATTCCAAGTTTTAAGAAATTAACTTTAACTTCGTGAAATTATGCATTGAAAAAATTTTGTAGTTTAAAAATTTTGATATTTCTTTAATTGGATTTTTTATAACTTTATTTTATCAGGAATATGATTAAAAGGAATTTCTAAATTTTTTTTATCTGATTTACTAACGATATTCCTTAATTTATTATTTTTTTGTTATAAACTCACCTAAAATCAAATGTTGGTTTCTTTTTTTTCATTATTGTTATACTAGATTGGCAAATACTTTATTTTCAATATTTTAGTAAAGTCTTTTAGTTCCTGCTGATAGAGAAAATGTATTTTTTTAAAATTTTATTTGATTCCTTGTGTGCTGTTTGCAAGCCTAGTGCATGCTTTGTTAAAAAAAAAAAATGAGGAACTATTTAGTTTTGTTGAAATGCTGGAATTTGATGAGGAGGTTGATAGGTTAGATGTTGTGCTTGTCAACTGACTGAAATCTGAAATTATGAAGTTTATCTTAAAATAACTTTAATGTTTCTTCTGTGTGGGTTGTTAATATAATGAACCCACTGCTGCACCTTTTTTTTATTTAATCATGTCAAAACATGTTGTTTTGGGGATAAAATTTTTGACATCAACAAAAATGCGTGGGCAATGAATTGAAATTTTATCTTCATGAGTATCTCAACAAATCTGCTTTGCCATTGCATTTATAAAAGCTCTGGTTAAAAAAAAAGTTAGTTACTACAGGAAATAAAACCTAGAAAAATGTAATTTTGGCCACATGATTATATTAAATGAAATAGGAGATGTGATATTTTTTTAAACAATAAATAAGAGACAAAGCTTTTTTGATCGTTTGCATTTTCATTAATAATTCAATGTAACAATTAAAATGGATAAAAAATATAATTTAACTTGCATGAGCACATCGTGCTTACAAATAAGGGTTCAATAGGATGAGATTTTTGGCATCAACAAAAATTCTAAATTTCAGTTTTCTCAAAAATAGGCTTTAAAAGACTGAAAAATGTTGGTATATGGCTTCAATTTCGAAATAAAGACCTTTTTAATCTCCAATTTGCCACTTTTTGTTGAGATTTTTTGGGGTGCTTATTTAATTTAATGAATGCTTTTTTCAAACTTGAATAAAAATATTTATAAAAAAAATAGTTTAAATTGTTTGATTAATCCATACATTTGAAAAATCTGCCACTTTTTGTTGAGAAGTTTTCTTCAAACATTAATAAAAATATTTTTAAAAGTAGATTAGATTGTTTAGTTAAGTAAAACGTTTTCAATGATCGGCCATTCAAGAAATTCATGGATCCATTGAAATATGCATTACAGATTTCAATATTTATTTTTTATTATTTATTTATTTAGTATTTAATTTATTTTATATTTTGCATTATGTAGAATACATTCATTTATATTCTACATAAATGAAATACAATAATTAAAACACAAAGTTTTTGTTGTTTAGTGTGCTGCAAAGTGTTTATTTGTTGTTGTTGTTTTAATCAAAACATATTCTTAAGATTTCACTTACAAGAGTATCAAATTATTAGCCTTATTAGCATATTGAATTTGAACATGTAATACAGTGTAAATTATTTGTGACAAGTTTAATTTTTCAGTTATGAATTTCTTATTTGAAAACAGTTTCAGCTATACTTTGTTATGAAAATATATTGTCTTTTACTATCTAAAGTGCTTTGACTATGGCCATCATCTGTAGACATTTTCATGTTAGTTAGTCATAGGATGCTGCTATAAGTGGTCATTTGTGAGAGCCATATGATTCTTTAGTGTATGGGGGGGGAGGAACGATAATAGAGTTAGAACTGCTACTTTAACTCGCCATATTTTTGTGATAGTGTGTAATGTTATGGCAGCATTTGGGATTGAAAAATCCTGGGTTACGAGGATTATTAATCAGTAGAATAAATGAATGACACTTTTTTCAAAATATAAGAATAAATTGAACTCAAATATAAGACACCTGACAGACATGGTTCTTATAAAAAAAAATCAAAATGCATCCTTGTTAATACATATCTGCTGAGAGAATTAACATTGATTAATTGACAGTATGTTAAAGGCTTATCGAAGCTTAGAGATAAACAAGAGCATTAATCCTGTTGTAAACACTTGCAGTGAAGAACAAACAGTTATATTGAGTCAGGAAATATCAGTCCTAAACTGGTCAAGATCAGAGTTAAGATTTTTTTTTTTGTTGTTGTTGTTAAAAGGTTGTAATCAAAATTCGTGAAGCACAGTATTAGAAAGCCCATCATGATCAAACAAGTGAATAAACAGTTCAGCACCTTAAAAAGCAGAAGTTTAAATTATTTTTTATCTAAAAAACTTGCCAGTAAGAATTTTTTTAAGAAGAGAAGAGGAAAATAATATAATTCTAGAACACAAAATTGTGCCTATTCTTACAAATGTTTGCAGGTAATGTCAGTACATTTGGAATAAGATCTTTTTCTTTATCCTAATTTTAAACTGTTAGCATATATAAAGTTTTGCATTGATCTTGGTTATTCTTCAATCATAAATAATCGTGAAAATTTTTGAAGTGTTATAAAGAAGCATGTGGTAAGATGGACTCCTGAACCAAGAAAGGAATGATTGAGAATGTCATAAAGTTTTGTTTTGTTGCTATAAAAGGTTTTTGTTTTATATTTGTGGAATTCATGTCAAAATATGCACAAAATATCATTAAATCAATAAATATCATTATTTTCTTAGGTAGTATTTTCCACAAAATTACCATGGAAGCATGTAGTGAAATTAAATTAATCAAATTGCATTTGTAAAATATTGTGTTCGGCCTAATCAATTTACATATTGCTATACACTGTACTGTAGTACAAAATTACTCATCAGTAACTAAAACATGATTGGATAAAATGTAATGTAAAGGACAATTATTATCAGAAACAAAACCAAATTAAAGAATTGATGCATTTCTCCAAGAAACTTTTTTTTGTTTTGCTTCTTTTTAAATAAAAATGATTCTAAATGTGTGATTGTAAATTTAAAAAAACAACAACATTGAATTAGTTTATTTTTATAATTAATCCCATGATATGTTTATTATCTCACTTCACCATATGGTTACATATAATTTTATATTTTTCTTTTTGAAATCCTTTATCTTAGGCCCCTACATCTGAAAATAATTTCTTTTCTCTCTTGTTTCCTGTAATAAAAAAATTTGGATTTGAATGGTCCAAGTAAGTTATTTTTTCCTCTAATATTAATCAGTTTTATAATTACTTTTTGATAAATTAATACTGATATACACTCTTTTTTACTTCCAGTACTCTGCATCATATTAAATTAAAAAATATTAGTCATTTTGATAAAAAGCGAAAGAACAAAGGAGCTGAATTCTTCATGAATCAAGCAAAACAATACACCATAGATATTCTTAAAAGAGATTTACGTATGTAATATTGTTAATTTATATTTATTTTCTTTGAGAATATTTACTGAATGTCTAAAAAATGTCAACTTTAATTCCTTTATTATTGGTCTTTAATAATAAAGGAATTTTTAATAATCACACAATAAAAAACAATGCAGAATTATTTTTTTTTTAACTAATGGTTTCCATTTTTTTAATTCAATCCAAATACAAAAATAAGAAAAATAGAATATTCATATTCCTTTTGTTTTTAAATATCAAAGGATAAAATGTTCTTAACTTTTCAGAAATGTGTTTAATTACAAAATTTTGATTCATTCCTTTTAAAAGCTAGTTTTTCTATCTTACAAACTGCAAGATTAAATTAATTGAATACTCAAAAAATCAAGGAATGTAAGGTATTCCAGCTTTGAATCAAAAGTGCCAGACATATATCACAATCTAAGACGTTGATTAAATGCAGGATTAATTATAGTTTTGATTCTATATTATTAGATCAGTCAAAAATTAAGTTAGCATTTTGAGCATAATTAAGAATGATGAAATGCATGCATATGCATTAGCACTAGCTGGTGATTTTTTTGTTTTATTTATAAAGTTTGTAAAAACAAACATCCTGAAAATGTATCAAACTTTTAGAAAATTGATTATTAAGCAATATATGAAAATTGTTTTTTAAAAAGTACAATTCAAAAATGCAGAAATATACAGAAAAATGAATCAATTCTTCATCTGGCAAGTACTTCATGTAATCGTGCATATGAAAATAAACACTGACTATCCAGCTTTTGTGTAGATTTTTTTTTATTTATTCTCTAATAGAGGCATCATCCTAATGAGTGATTTATTTCAGTATTTTCTTCTGGCATTTTTTATACATATTTCTTTTATTTGTTACACACCTTTTTAAATACTAATAACATGTTTTTTTTTTTTTTTTTTGTAATATTTTGAAAGTATTTGTTTATTACAGGCACTTAGAAGTTAAAATTTTATATTTCTCACATAAAAATTTTTTTTAAAAAATGGCTTAAATTTGTTTTATTATTATTTATTTATGCAGATCATTACTGATCATGAATTTCCAATATCATAAGGGGTTAGTCAAGATAAATAATTTTTGTAACATTCTTTATAGTGGTATCGAATATTATTACTTTTTTTTTTTTTTTTGCATAGATATGCCAGAAGAAGAAATAACTAATGAAATGGCTGAAGTACTGAGTATTACATCCCTAATAGTGAATGATATGATGCACAAAAGAAATATAGATTATGACTTCAGTTGGAAGGACATTTTAAGTTTAAGCAAAAACAGTGGGGCGTCTCTTCAGTTCTGTCATGCTGGATTAAAAGGGTACTTTATCTTAAATATTAAAAACATTTTAATGATTTTTTATTACAATTCACCACCATTTTTTATTTCAATTATTTTGCTATTTACTGAAATACTAATTGTATGTCTGCTTGATATAATTTTTATGATTAATTGTTAAAAACTATAATTGTTTCATAGCAAAATATCCTCAGATATCAACAAAACAGAGTATTCAAATATTTATATATGAAGTAAATAATTCATAAAGTACATACAAGAGTTTACATTTATTCTAATTTTTTATTACACTAAATTGTTAATTTCTTGGCAATTTTTTATGTGTTTAAGTTTGTTATAAATGCATTTTTCTCAAATATTTTTTCTCAACAGTTTGCAAGAAGATTCTGAATTCATATTCAAAGTTGATATTGACACATCTCCACTTATAGAAAATGAAGCTCATAACTTAATTAAGCATTTATCAAGGTAATTTTTTTTATTAATTGTATATAAATTCATAATATATAGCAAATAAATAGAACCTGCCCTGTTAAAGAAGCAATTTTCAATAACTGTACTGTCGTATTGCTTAAATTGAATTAATTTTGTGTTGATTAATCTAAATAAAATATATTAATTTAGCGATAATAGACTGATGTATACTTTAAATATATTCAAAACTTCTTTAAAATTTCTGTTATCGTTGTTGGAAAAAATCCATAATTTTAGATTCATTAACATCTAATGTTAAATCTATATAGTTTACAGTGTGCAGAAAATTGTTAGATCCTGCATTACTATAAAACTGTTTGATATTTTTATGTATATGTAGACTGTAAAAAGATTTCTATAAAACTTAGCTTATATTTTGAATGTTAAATGTCATTAATATTTATTGTTGATTTTTAAAATTAGATTTTATTCAAATTTAACTATGCTCAAATGATATTCAGTAATTGAGCATATTGATGCATTTTCTTTCTTTATCCATGCTGCCAGTGAATTGTTAAATTATATTAAATACTGTCTAATTAAATACTATTAAATATTGTCACAGCAGTGGTTTAAATTTCCCAAGCAATTGATTTTGTAAAATCGGACATATAATCAATAATTAAACTCCCCAAACATGCTAAAAGTATAGTATTAAATGAATTGAATGTAAATGATTTATTGAAATAAAGTTCTATATGATGATGATATTAAATATTAAATTCTGCAAAAGTAAAATTTTATATTTAATACCATTATTTAAAGTATATACACTTAATTTTATTTTGTTTCTTTGAAATTTAGTTTTATTATAATAGTTATGAGTATACTTTAAAAAATTACCAAATTATATGAATTATTTTCTTTAGGTTTGATGAGGAAGTTTATGATTCATATCTTACTCTGGAACCACGTATTTTACTTGAATATTTATTTTCATTGTGGTAAGTTACTGAATTGCTACAATAATTTTAATCTTTTTCTTATTTTTTTTTAAGTTCTTATATTGGAAAAGAATATTTTCAAGAATCAGCTAAATAATATTATATCTAGATTTTTTTTGAACTAATAATAATTGTTTTTAATGTTATTAGTAGGTGTATTACTATGCATCTGTGATAAGAAATTTTCTTCATTAGGTTTCTGCTCAAAATTTATATTCTCTCTGAATAGTCCTTATATAAGTTGAAAATATAATGATCTAGTTAAACATATTTAGTTCTAAAAAATTTGAATAAAATTAAAACATAGAAAAATATATATTCCCTTCTCTACTGAACCTTCCCCTTTAAATGATGGGAAAGCTTGTTGATGTGTTGCTATTATTCAAATAGTTACTTAATAAAACAACTTTTTAAGAACACAACATTTTCTTTTATTTTTCCTAATATTCTTTTTTTATTCACAACTGCTGATTCCAAAAATATAAACTGCTGCTAAGCAACACCAGAATCAAATTTTAGACCAGCACTTTTTTCACAAGAAAACAGGTTATAATAACAGTTAACAGCCAAGATCTTATAAATATAAAAATATTTAAAAATTACAAAAGCATTTTATAAACTTATAATATATGCTGTAAAATTTAATAATTATTATTTGAATAAATATTATAAAGAACTTACATTTTTCTAATTAATATTTTAATATTAAAATTGCCGTTACAAGCTAATGAATAGATTGCATATTTTAAAATAATAAGCCAATGAATAGATTGCAAGTTGTATTATATACTTTACTGATATAATAAAATACATTAAGTGAATTAAAAGTTTTTTCAATAATATTATAATACTATTATAATCTTAGGAAATAATAATATAATTCAATGAAGTATACAGAACTAACATTTGAATTATAAATAACTGTAGCCATTCTAGAGTGTGAATAGTAAAAAAGGTAAAGGGCAAAAATAAAATTTGTTGAAATATTTCATCAGATTAATACTGAATACCAATTTATTATTTCAATAAAAAAAGTTATACATTTCTTTTTTCGTTCTGTCTTATGGTTTATTCTGAAAAGCAATAGTATATTTTTGATAGAGAAAAAGCATTACGGGATTTTGTTTCATTGTGATAACTGCAAAATTATTACTGAAAGAGAGGTCAGTTTATTTCTTGGGAAATGCAACATTAATTATGAATTGATATAATTTGACAATTTGATAGTTTTTTTCTGATGATATTATTGCAAATATTTTTTTTAATAGAATGTTTTATGATGTAATGAATAATAGAAGGAAATGTATGATGTGTACCTGTTGATATTATATTATAAAATGTGCATCTTGGAGTTATTTTTTTTAAAAAAATTAATTCTCAATTTATATTTTTATTAAAATTAATCTAGAAGTTATCATTTTAGTATAATAATTCAAAGAAATATAGTTGTATAATTTTCATTATATTTATCATTACATTCCAATATTTGAATGAGATTTAAACTGTTTCTATTATTTTATTAAATATTTAATCTTGTGATTATCTTCTATTGTTGAAAGCAAACAAATTTATTATTATTATTATTATTATCTTTGCAGTTTATTTGAAAAAGTAAAAATAATAGTATTTTGAAAAATGAGAAATTATAAGATGCCTTACCCAAACAAGTTTCTTTTGTGGAACTGAGCTCACTGAGAAGTTTCTCATATACTCTTAAACAGAACAGATGTTAGAATATCAAAACATCATTGCTTTATTGTCCATTTATATCATACTTAAAATTTCTTTGCCGAGAGAGTTACAAATATCACATCATGTGTAAAAGATTTTATTGTAGTTTCAGTTATATTAATTTGTGATTATCCCATTTGAAGCATTAGAGCTACTTAAGAATAAATCCCATAATTTTTAACCCCAATCAGATTACAAAGCCTTAGCTGACATCTACATCTCCAAACTTTCATACCATGCCAGTGGAAGGATGTTTGGCCTAAAAATCAGATTTAATTTTCACTAATTAGCAATACTGTAATTTAATATTCATCCTATATGTACAGGCCCACATTCATGATGAATCTTTAGTGGAATGGTGTTTCAAGTTTGAAACCCTTCATCCCTAAGGTAAAGACCTAACCATCTGACTAACACGATCTGATCTGTATTAAATCAATATAAACACGGAATCAATCAAACCTGTCTAATTTTGTAACAAAAATAAAAAGTGTTATTGAATCTTATTATTTAACATAGAAAAGTTCATTATTGAGTTAAGACATCAAAGATTTAGAATTGATTTTTTTCCCCAAATTTAATCTAATCAATACTTAAAATACATATTTCAAAACTTTTGTAGTGCTGCCTATTTTTCCATCGATAAATTTGCATTGAAATCAATATACATTTTCTTATCTTAGTTTCCATAAACATGAAGAAAAAATAGTTTTTGCCAGTTTTTTTTTTTTTTTTTTTTTTTTTTGTTTTTTTTTTTTCATTTCAAAAACTAATTTTATAGTTTAAGTAATTTTTTTATTATACAAAAAAGAGTATTGAGCTTCAAGACATGAATTTGTTTTCAATTTGCTATGTCTATCTTGACAACTTTATTTTTTTTCTTCCATTTTACTGTTATTACTCCAATTACTTATTATTATTATGATGATGATGATGATGCAACTAGTTTCTGTTTTTCTGTTTATACATATTTTTATTCTAGGTACTATATAGACAAGGCAACTAATGTATTAAAACTTGACATTAAAGATGACAGATTAATAGTAATAAAAGTAAGTATCACTTTAGATTTGTGTTCAGAATATTAAAAAAACATCATTAAGATAACTATAATATATAATTATTCAAAATAGTTCCATCAATTATAAATGGCTATGACTTGCTTGCATTCAAAATAAGAAGAAAATTGAATCTGATGCAACATGAAGTTGAAAGTTTTATAAATGTGCATATTAATTTTCTTTGTAACTTTCCTTGGCAAGATCATAGTTCGGTGCATGATAGACACTACAATGTGTGTTCATTATCCACATCTGTATGGATATATATATATATATATATATATATATATATATATATATATATATATATATATATATATATATATGCATTATATTATATTTAAAACTACTGAAATTACTCTGTGGATCTTAATTTGTTATAGAATATTTAGTTCAGAATGGAATATCATTTTAACATCTTTGCAGGTATACATAAAAAAGGCTTTGAATGATAGTAAAATGATTATGACGTAGATATTGTGTGTGCAGTTTCATTGAGCAATTATTGCATAAAGAAATAAGACTTTAAGCTTTCTTCTGTATTCAATTCAATTCCTATTATGCACTCTCATTCTATCTTCTTTGATAAAATACTTTTTATACATTTACTCAAGTTAAAGTAAATTTTTAAAACTTTGTAGTGGAGGACATTTGATGTTAATACAGTTTTTTTTTTTTTTTTTTTTTTTCAAATCTTATTTAATTTTTTTTCTTAGTAAAAAACTAACTTTTTCACTAAAAATCTTCCATTTTCAAATAAGTAACAAATTCAGTTCGTTTTATCCCCATACTGATGAGGTTAGGCTTAACATGTTTTCGGCAGATTATTTCAAACGATTCTGTTTATTTTCTTATTGCTTGAGGAATTTAAAATTAAATATTGCTAATTAATTGAATTTTTAGCACTTTTATTTGAAAAGTACTTATATTTTCAAGTACTTT
Source organism: Argiope argentata (assembly GCA_026289955.1). Lineage (NCBI taxonomy): Eukaryota > Metazoa > Arthropoda > Arachnida > Araneae > Araneidae > Argiope > Argiope argentata. The sequence goes on from JAOUZG010035770.1 coordinate 2,407,899, forward strand.
TCAAATTGAAATAACACAGAATTTTAAAAAATTAAAAATTTATAATTTGTGTTGTGTTACCCCAACTGGCGTTGAAAATTATACATTAGTTGAGTGTGTTCAGAATCTATTCTGATTTATTTTCAATGGATACAAACTTGATTTTATTTTGGCTAGGTATAATTTTTTGATCAATTATTGATATTAATTGTAATTATTTAATAAAAAGTAACTAAAATAAAAAATTTCTTTGTAGACCTAAGTAGGAATTAATTTTTAAAAATTTACTTATTGTACTTGTTCTGTTTTTGTTCAAAAAGAAGTTGCAATCATTTTTAATCAGTAATCAAATCAAGTTCCTTGGACATTTCTTTATCCATGAAAAGTATTGTTTTTTAAATCTATGTAAAATACATTTGATTATAGATGTACAAAATTGTACTTATCAGGATTCTGTTTCATATTTTTAAAATGTCATCTTCTTAATGTAATATGCAACAGATTTATTATTGGAACATTTTTTATGTAAAATAATTATTCCTAAATGTATATTTACTTAATTTTTTTCTACAAATATCTTTGAATTTTGATTAGTCCTTATTTGTTGGTGCTTAAATTAAAGGATTCATAGTGATAATACCTATCAATAATTTAGAGGAAGCTAGGTTTATAACTACCAAAATGAATAATTATTATCCTATTATATTTAATTTGTCAGCTCTTGCATTGGCCATCTGCATTAGTCAGCTCTTGTCAACCCATCCATTCTCTTTGTTTTGAAAGAAAATTATAATAGCTTATATTATTCAGTAGTTTATTAAAACTTATACTGTTTATTCATATGATTTCATGGGTGGAGATTGAAGAAGTGGATAATGAAGCAAAAAGTATCACATTTTTTGTGTGGGTGGAGGAATCAAATTTATCTTGTACACACTCTAGTGTTTCAGATACTTAAATGTTATAGTAATACCATTGTACTAATGCGAACAGCAGAAAGTCAGAGATCTGCTTGCAAGTGATCTCTTTTCTTTGATAATGAAAATGATAGCTTAGATTTGGTAGAAATTGAAAAAAACTTTGGAAAACACAAAATTTGAAGAATTCTGAATATGCTAGAAAATCTGATTATAATAGTTTTTCATGTTCTGAAAAAAATTGCTAATTCTTATTTAAAATATTATTTCATTTAATATGCAAAAATTGCTTTGAAATTTAAAATAAATATTCATCTAATTCTAAAGAAGGAATGATAAAATTGCTTTTAGGTTAATGACACAAGTTTTGAATTTTAAAAGTTGAATATCTAAGCTTATTTTTCCAAAAAATTTCATAACTAAGCTGTTTCTATAATTTTCTTATCATTTCAATATTTTATACAAGAAAAAGCTACTTACTTTAAAAATAATGTTTTGTATTAGTGGATTGGGAGAGGGGAAAGAAATGAATACAGAGAGAATATGGGAAAAAAGAGATGAGTCCAGTTTCGTTTTTCTTGTTAAAATTCGTATTTGTCTATTAAATTAGAACATATTTGTGTGAAAAAATTGTTATTCTACTCTTTCTGGAATGAATCAACAAAATAAAGAGTTCTAATGTTCCAAAAATGAATGCATGTATTGAAAAGCTAAAAATTCTATCTTTACTAACAATAAAGGTATGTTTGTATGTTCACCCTCATTGCTGAGAATCAAGCTATGAAGATTTGGCTTATTTTCCCATGTCTTATTAAGTATAAGGCATGTTTTTTTAATGAAAATATTTTATTCTTATAATTAAAATTTTATTTCAAATTTAAAAAAGGAGGGGTTGTTATTATTATTTATTTATTTTTTATTGCACACATTTCTTAAGACTGACACTCTTTCAGTGATGTAATTGGATGCTTAAAAATGTCGATAGAAAATTAGTTAAATGTATTATACAATAAATGAAATGGTATTTTTTTCATCATGTTGCATAAATTCATGTTGTGCAGAATGTATTATTTGAGATCCCGCTGTATTTCCATTAAAACTATGGGAATTTTATTCATTTAATGATAATTTTGTTTTAAATTATTTTAAAACAGGTCGAAGTCTAGTTTAATGTATCCTTTTAGTTTCTTACCAACATGATATCCCAAACATGCAAACAGGGTAATTATTCAGGTAATTTTGTGTACAATATTGCTTACTTGCCAACTATCTTCATATTTGACTTTAATGACTTGGCATTGTTGGTGGCATGACTAGATATTAAAATAGATTTTAACCAAAACTTTTATTCTTACCAACTGAATGTTTCGATAGTTTTTATTCTTTAGTGTCTGAACTTCAAATTTTATTTCAAAACTGGCAATGTTTTAATTTAGCAAAAATTCTACTCTTTATATTTTTAAACTTTTTATGAGCTATTCAATTTATTTCTATTTAAATTTGCATTTCTGATTTGATTATACAAAATGAAATAGCACTATTCAATTGTTTTAGGCTCGCTTAATGTTGCTTGAAGCTGCTCGAAAAACACTGCAAAAGGGTTTGCATCTCTTGGGGATAACACCATATGAAACAAACTACACCACACCTGACTTTATAGAATAGCTTTTATAATTTAAAACATTTAGTAAATTGTGTTTTTATGTCATTGACTTGTTTTATTTTGTTTGAAATTGTTAATAAATTGTTTTGTTTATATAAAATGTGTGCATCTTTTGTAATTTACTCTTTTATTACTAGATTATAAAGAACATAACAATATTGTTTAAAAAAGAAATCACTCTTTTTTAAAGTTCTTTAAATCTCAAATTATTTGACTATTCAATCACTTCATAATCATTATTTGAAAATATACACTACTAGCAAAAGATATTGAAAAAAAAAAAAGATTTGCTATGCATGCTACAGTTTAAAAATAGTTGGACTATCATCAGCTTAAGCTCAGTTTTTCAATCTGTGATGAGAAAAAGGAAAGAAGTTGTGGATTGATTTTTTTAATTGAACTATTCTGGGTTTGATTTTTTTTTTTTTTTTTTGAAATACTTCATGCTTTTTTTTCATATACTAAACAGCTTTTTTTCCCTGTCAGAACGCAAATGATTATTAAAAGAATGTAATAGACCGGGATGGTCTGGTTGGTAGAGCTTTGGACTCGTACTCCTTAGGTTACGGGCTCGAAGCTCACCGGCCAAAAGAATCCCCGATTGTGTGGCGATTGGCGCTCGTTAAATCTGTTCGTGGTCGCAAAGTCCTCCATATCGAAAGTAATATCACTGAGGTTACTGGGCCAGGGGTGATCGTTCCCTGTTCCAGGTCTAAATTACGATCTGAGATGAATGAATGAATTTGCGTGAATGTAGTCCGCCCCCTAAAAAGGATGTGTACTCTTGGCCCTAGATGGCGCTACTTTGTAAAACAAGAGACGTATAGTTCCGGCTTAAAATCTGCTGATGTATCAGCGGGGCTTGTCGATGGCAAGTGCTATAAGTCACAACAACAACAAAAGAATGTAATATATTCTGTTAGAAATCCAGTTCTGTATAGAATTCTTATTGAGAAAGTAAAGCATAGAAGAATGCAAAAGCTTCTTTTTCATTACAAATTAAATATCTTTTTATAAATATATCGATATCTTCTTTCATTGGGTTTCAAATTTTTTGAACATTTAAACGAATTTCGGTTAAAGGCACCTATGAATTTATTCTTTGCTACCATTACTAACATTTCAACTTGAGCCTCACTTTGACGGTTTATCTTCAGTAATTAAACATGAAAACATAACACTCAGTAAATATTGATCAGAGTTGTGCTGAAAAATGTTATCAAAACAATGAAAAAAGACTAATTCAACGAAAAATGAATCGAAGAATTTTGCTGGTATGAATGGTTGTTGCGCTAGCTTCATAAACCAGATTATATCGACGATGCACGTGTTACTTTTATTTTGTGTCTATGTTACTCGGCTGCAAATATTGGCGTCGCGAGTTCGTACCTTGACCTTCAATTGCCACAGGTCTGTTGGTGCTCAACGGGAAAAGCCGTTTGAACTAGAACCAAATTATGATACAGATGTGTTTAGTAGTGAAGCAATTTTGATCTCGGAGTGACTTTTTTTACATTTTTTTAATTAATTAAAAATTAGACAAAAATCTGGAATTTTTACACACAACAATTCGCAAAAAGGTAAAGGTTACGTATAGTGTGCCCCTTGCCGCACCAAGGATGCCAAGTTGCCAATAAAGATGGCGGACAAAGTAAACAAACACTTTTATGGGATAGTACGGCTACGACTTTTGGCAATATAATTATGATTTATTTATTTATTTTTACCGATTAGCATTGTCTTTTTATTTTATTTTATTCAGACCCAGTGCCTCCGGCATCTGTTGAAGGCACCGGGCAGAATTTTTTAACTTAAAAAAACATCCTACGGCTTCGCTAAGCCCGGGAGCCGGAAACTAGTAGCTTCGCTAGTGCATGAACATAAGAAATGTGCGGATAACATGAACAGTAAATAATAAATAATTGAGAAAGACAAAGATGCAAAAAGAATGGAATTTAATAGGAAATTTTAAAGAACGAGAAATGTGAATAATTCTATTGCAGACGGTTTTTTAAAGAAAGAAAGCAGACGACTTCGTAAAGAAATAAATCAGACGATTTTGTGAAATCGCATACTGACAATTAAAATGAATAAAGGAATAAATATTTTATATTCGCATTAAAAATATAATTGAAACTTCTTATTAACTATACAAAAAAATCTTAATTATAATGCAGGTCAAAAATAAAATAATTGATATTATTTTTAATTTAACAGTTTTCATAAAAGAGTTGAAGCTCATGTACAACTTAACCATTGTAGGAAGTAGTAAACAAAACATCATTAGGGTTACTACAAGACCAGTGGAACTGCTTTTAACTGTTCACTGAGTGAAACTTCAATTTGTTATTTTTTTTTTTTTTTTGTGCGTGTGTGGTTTTTTTGTTTATTGACAAGATTTTTTAAATATTAACTTCTGGAAACAGGATAAAAGCCATTGTAGCTATAAATCCCAATACTATATATTTCAAGGGTTACTATAAGAGCGTTCAGTTGGGTTGCCATATTGGCGACATCCTCGGGGGCACACTAATGACCATTTTAACCCGCAAAAATATTGCATATAACTCATTTTTATCCCATTTTAAAAATTAAAAAAAAATAGAGATGCAGCAAATTTTTTCTGAATTTTGGCAGTGTTAAAAATTTAAAACAAATTATATTGTTGCTTTGAAATTTAAAACAGTTTCATCACGTCCTAAAATCCTTATTTTATATCTAATTGCATGATGACTTTCGTTATTAAAAGCTAAAAAGAACAGATTCAGTTTAGTATTTGTATAGCTTATATGATGAATAGGAATATTAGAAAATAAGCGAACCAAACAATTATATTCTTAATAGCGCTATGGTATGATAGGATTGGAATTAATTAATTCATCTACACTATAAATGGAGAAAGTGTAAGGTTATTAAACTAACAGGGCATCAATGCCTGACACATTCCCTCAAAAATATTTTTTGAGGGAATTGTGGATACAAAATTATGCGGGCAAGATTTAAAAGAAAGAGATTTAAAGAAACATACTCTAATAGTCAATAAAAGATATTCTATAAAAATATATTGCAATGTGCCTGAATTTCATAGCAAATGAAGTATCTTCTAGCGTTAAAATTCAATCTATACATAGTATAAAATGAAGCCTCCTGAACCACAAAAACTCGAGAAATAGTTAACGGATATTGGAGATATTTATACCATTCTGTATAGCGTCTATTGGGAAAGGTTTTAGTACATTAAAATCGTATCAAAATAAAAAGGGGAGTTTCATAGCTGCAATTTTAATTTATCTGGGCATGCGCGAAAACCTCAAACTGCGCACGTGCAAATAGAAAGAGCTGTGGTATGCATATACGAAGCATTTCTTTGCGTCTGATTTTAAACATCAATTCAAATCTCATTATGCCGTAAAGAAAAATCCAATCTCGAAATGATCGCCTGTGTTTGGTCTACGGACATATCATATTTTTAATTTTGTAACAGTCTCAATATTTGTGAATATGTGCTGTAAAAAATTGTTTTGTAGTTATTTTTGATAATTTCTAAACATATTTTTATGTTTAATGTTGCGTAACACGTCCATGTCATAGCAGGTGGAGTCTATTCTTAAGTTTAAAGCTAATTTTTCTTCTTGGATGCTATGCCACGGACAACGCCGCGCGAGTACTGCTAGTATTATACAATTGATAATGTTATGATGCATTAAAAATATTTTAAAATCGTGTTAAAATATTTTTATTATTCTTCAGCTTTGTTCGTAATAAACAATGACTTTCTTTGAATGAAGATATCTTATTGGATGCTCAGCCATCACTTATAATGCAGCCAGATTTTTATTAACATTGTTTTGGTCTATGTCCGCAGTCTATCACTCATGCATTGTGCCATCGCCATAAAAAAATATAGTCACGAATTTTAATTCAATTGTTTTGTATTTGTGAGCATAGTTTCACAAACAAATGATATTGTGTATTAGAATGGAAAGCTTTGATGGTTCTGGAATGAAATTGTAAATAAATGATAATAAGTAATAAAGTTGTTTACGGCACATAGTAAACACATTTGCCTGTTTCTTTCTTTCTTTCTTTCTTTCTTTCTTTCTTTCTTTCTTTCTTTCTTTCTTTCTTTCTTTCTTTCTTTCATTCTTTCACATCTGCGAGAATGTAACAGCCAAGAATTCGGCATCGGGATATTCCATAAATTTCTACGCTAAAAATCTTTCTGGATTCAGAGAAGAAAACTCTTGGAATTATATTTAAAAACCAGGAAAACATTATTAACTAAAACAAAGTTGAATGGATGAAATTTATTTAAAATCATTATTGCCCTATAGATGGCAGCACGAAGGCTCGTCCACTGAACTGGAAATTTCTTGGTTTTATTTTTCACCTCACTACACAGAAGGAAGTAATCTAGAGATATTTTTTTGGAAAGACAAATTCTAACTTTTTATAAGTATGGAATATAAATTATATTTAAAAAAATTCTTCTTAGTATTCGGAAAAGCTAGTGTTACGAACAAACTACATCAGTAGAAAATATTAAACAATACCTTTATGATGTTCGATGGATATATCATATGCGACACAACATCGTGAATAAAGTTCTTTGGGCATTTTATATAAATATAAATTGTTTCTTTAAAAAATCTCAAAATGGCACTGAAAGAAATGAATCCTTATGAAATATTCGAAACCAAATTATCAAGTTGGACGAAATTTTTTTACTTTCCTGTATACATAGCATATAGAAAGTATAATAATCGTCAAAAAATTCGAACTCGAGATTTTAACGAATTCCCGCGTTTTAGACCTCCTTGAAATCGAAAAATGCATTTCTGGAAAATGTCCATCTGTCTGTCTATGATAAAAATGATTCAAATACACTTTGAGCAATTCGGTTGAAATTTTATATACGGTCTTTGCTATAAAATTACTTATTTCTATCAAATTTTGATTAAAATGTGTTCCGAGGAAATTCTTCTGTTCAAATATAAATTAACACGATATTTATATGGTAGAATCTTCATAATTCAGATAAAAACCTCCAGACATGAGTGATCACTTTTGTCTAGTGGTCTTGTTATGCGGTTACAAACCCTAACGTTTTGAGTTTGCTCCTGTACCCATCTTCCACAATGGTGACCCGTAACCTAGAATAAGCAGCTTTCTACAACTGTTGTGGCGCCCTCTATCGGCAACAAAATTCATCAGTCGTATTAAATACTATAGACAACATCACCATCAACGACTGACACATGCTCACCATACGCTTGGCGTAATAGTATTGTTCGTCTCAGCTGGCGACAAAGTATGTTGTGGAAGCCTCATAAGCCTGATAACAACCTCCTAGCGAGAATAATTACGTTTGTCTAGTGGTTATGTTATGCGGCTACAAACTCTAACCTTGCGATCTAGGTCTTGTACTCATCCTTCACAATGGTGACCCGTGACGTTAAATAAGCAACTTTCTACAGCTCTCGTGGTGCTCTCTGTAGGCAAAAAAGTTCGTCAGGTGCATTAAACACAACAATCACCATCACCATCAACGACTGACACATGCTCGCCATACGCTTGGCGTAATAGTATTGGTCGTCTCAGCTGGCGAGAAAATATGTGATGGAAGCCTCATAAGCCAGATAACAACCTCCGGACATGAGTGATCGCTTTTGTCTAATAGTCATGTTATGCGGCTACAAACCTTAACGTTGTGAGTACCCAACCTCCACAATTATGAAATGAAAAGAACCAGTTAGATGAAATTCGGGATGTACATTTAGCGTTTATAGTATATACACCTATCAAATGTTGAGTCCAACGACGAATTAAATGTCTGTCAGTCTGTACAATCAGAAACTCGAAAAAGTGATAATTGAATAAAGAAGAAACTTAAATATTTCAAATCCTTCTGTATTGTGAAATTGAAACTCTTCTTCACATTCTGTCAAATTTTTAATGAGTCGATTTTTAATGATAGTAGTTTAGTTGTCATACAATCGGTTATTTAAATTTTGACAATTTTATTTACTTATTAGGTAGAATTTTCATCTAGCGTTCTTGTTATGATGAAATTCAACTGTACATATTTCTTCAAAATTTCTTGATTTCTTTTCATCTTCAAATTAAAAAAAATTGCATTGTTTATATAAAGAAAATGGAAGTACAGTAACGCGAAAGTTAGAAGGCTGCTTGAAAATATATATGAATAAAAATAAATCGCTAAATGTATTGATAAGTGCAAAACTCAAGAACGGCTAGACCAATTCGGTTAATATTTTTTTTAAAGTATTTTTATTAAGACATGAAAAAAGTTCTTATATATAGGGGGGGCGACCCTGAAAAAATTACGAGGAAAATAGTAAAAACGACACTTTTCTTATTTTACCCCCAAAAATCTTCATTTCCTAACCACCAACGAGTAAGGCTAGGCTTAACATGTTTTAGACCGATTATTTCAAACCATCCTATCAATTTTATTATTGTTTGATGCATTTACTATTAAACAATGTTTATTAATTGATTTTTTTGGTATTCATTTTGAAGTACTTTTGGATTAAAATAAAACATAATAAAGGAAATTAAAAATTTCTTATTTGTAGTGCGTTACCTCAACTGGAGTAGAAAATTTACGCATTTTCGTTGCCCCAATTGGCGTTGAAAATTCACGCATGGGCAGTGTGTTGTAATCGTTGACAACTGTCTCTTCATTTTCATTAAAAGTTAAAAAAATTTATGTATAATATTATTGTAGCCATCTTAATCTCGATCGATAAATAAAATAGACTTGCCTTGCTTCTAAAGAATTATGGATTTGATTTGAGTTTTTGCTTTATTTCAGGTATTCACTGTAAATAAACTATTTTTAGGTTAATTGTGCGCTTTTCCATGCGTACGAAGTCGTTGGTAAAAGCTAGTAGGTTATAAAAATAGTTAGATTTATAATGGTGATTTTAATGGTTATGAAATAAGACTTCATTAAGAAAGGTTTTACTCAAAAATAAACAAAAGAGATGTAAATCTTCTAAAATAACATGCTTCAACGCCTATCAAAATATGCTGCGAAGACGATATAGTTGACGAAATCCTGAAATTCAAACTAAACATAACATTTAATGAAAATCAAACATATCCTATTTTTTATTCCTGGCGAAATAACAGTAGCCAAAAAGTAACTAATTGTTGAATATTTATATCATTAATTTTTCCTCGAACTTTTATTCTAAAGAAAAAAACTATCAATAACCTTATGGCTCACCATTAAACCTTCACTCACTAAGCTATTTTTTAATTAAAAATATTTCTTCTGATAAGTAAATAATTGCGCATAAATAATTCAATAATTTGTTATTTTATTATTTCCGATCCCATCTTTTATATGAAGCGACTTTGATGCTCAACTTTAATTGGATCCCTCGGAAAATTTCATTTAATAAATTATTCTTATTTTGAAAATTGGTTTGATTTGTGCTGTTACCGACCAATGCCACAATTAAGCAATTGATAACCAATTTGGAACATATTTTTAGATGCAGATATTTTTGAAAATAATTACAGGAAAAAAATCAAATGAGATTTGAAAGTTTAATTCGAAATATCTTTGTTTAATAATATTTTAAAATCGATGTTTTAAATTCACCTCTTAATTTAATAATGAGAGTGTAAAAAAAGTATTTAAGTTTATTACAATACTAATAAAAATAAAGGCTGAAACTAAAAGAATGAAAAATAATGTGTTAAAATATGTTTCAAAGTAATTTAAAAGAACAATGTGTAACAAAAAGTATGAAAAATAATGCGTTAAAATATATTTAAAAGTAATTTAAAAGAACAAAAAGTATAAAGAATAATTTGTTAAAATATGTTTAAAAGTAATTTAAAAGATCAAAAAGAGTGAAAAATAATGTGTTAAAATATTTTTAAAAGTAATTTAAAAGAACTAAAAGAATGAAAAAAATATGTTAAAACGTGCTTAAAAATAATTTAAAACAACAAAAAGTATGAAAAGTATGTGTTAAAAGAAGTATGAAAGTAGAAGTATGAAAGTAGAAGTATGAAAGAAATATGAAAAGTATGTGTTAAAATATATTTAAAAGTAATTTAAAAGACCTAAAAGAATGAAAAATAATGCGTTAAAATCTGTTTAAAAGTAATTTAAAAGCCCCCAAAGCATGAAAAAATCTGTTTAAAAGTATTTTAAAAGAACAAAAAGCATGAAAAAATCTGTTTAAAAGTAATTTAAAAGAACAAAAAGAATGAAAAATAATGTGTTAAAATCTGTTTAAAAGTAATCTAAAAGAACAAAAAGCATGAACAAATCTGCTTAAAAGTAATTTAAAAGAACAAAAAGAATGAAAAATAATGAGTAAAATTCTGTTTAAAAGTAATTTAAAAGAATTTGTTAAAATTAGAGAAAAAAAATTGTTCAAAAATAAAATTGATGTCACTATTTTTTTTATTCATTTTAAAATGCTCAAAAGTTATTTATTTACAACTTGAAGATATTGCAAGAAAAAATAATAATGTCAGCTGACTTTTAATTAAAAAATCTAATATTAGTATTTTGGAAATATCCTTTTATTATTTACACCTTATTCTTACGGAGACACTTTGAATTTGGTCGTTATATAATTCTACCTTGAGCATATTTTGAGCGACTTCTTTTATAATATTTATATTTCCTTGTACACGATATGTAGAGTAATAATGAAAAAAAAAATCAAACTAAAATTTTGAAGAAGAAACCTTTTTTAGTTCGATAAACACATTTTTGGAAAATATTCATCTATTTGTGGCAAAAATAACCCAAAAACTCATAGATCTAGAAGTATGAAAATAATGGGGAAGAAAGCTATATAAAAAAGATTTTTTAATGTCAATTTCTACTTAGGTCAACACAGAAAAGTTTTATTTTAGTTAGTTTTTATTAAATAATTACAATTAATTTAAATAATTGGTTTAAAAAAACTATACCTTGACAAAAAAAAAATCAAGTTCGTATCCATTTGAAAATAAATGAATATCCAATGAAAATAAATCTGCGCACACTCAATTATCGTTGAATACTCAATTGGCGTTGAATTTTCAACGCCATTGAGGCAACGCAAATGCGTGAATTTTCAACAACAGTTGGGGTAACGCAATACAGATAAGAAATTTTAAATTTTCTTTATTCTGTATTATTTTTATTCGAATTTAATTTAATATTAATCCCTAAAAATCGATTAATTAGCAATATTTAAATTTAAATGCATCAAACAATAAGAAAATAAGCAGAATCGCTTGAAATAATCAGCCGAAAATATGTTTAGCCTAACCTCATAGGCGTGGGGATAAAACAAAATAAATTCTTTACTTATTTGAAGGCGGAGAATTGAAGAATTTTGGCGGGAAAGTTATCTTTTAATTAATTAATAAAATAATTAATGAATTAATATTAAAAAAAAGAGCTGTATTAACGTCAAATGTCATCCACTACAAGTTTTAAAAAATTTGACAGAACTTAAGTGGATGAATAACAAGTATTTTATTAACGATTGAAAATTTGAACAATGCACACACACACACACACACATATATATATATATATATATATACAGGGTGTCCAAAAAGTTCCCGTACTGATGATTTATGAATTAATTTTCAAATACAACAGGTTTAAAAAGAATTATTTTTATACCAATGATAAAAAGAACTTTTAACATAACTAAGGAAAAAAATACTGAACTTAAATTTATAATAAATGTTCAAAATGCCCACCCCTTTCTTGGAGACAAAGCTGAACTCGTTTGCGCATGTTTTTCGAAACGCGTTTTTACATGCTAGGAGTGAGTTCTTGTATCCTTTGTGTAATTGCGATTTTCAATTCATCAATTGTTTGAGGATCACCTTCATAAATTTTGTCCATTAAATATCCCCACAGAAAAAAGTCCGGGATGGTCAGATCAGGGGATCGAGATCGAGATGGCTAAAGATTTTTTGAGATAAGTCGATTGTCGAAAAAAGCTTCAAGCATGTCCATGGTTTCATTCCTCGTATGGCAAAATTTAATATACTCGAAAAAAATCATGGAAAATGATTTTTTAAATTTGGAGTACGGGAACTTTTTTGGACACCCGGTATATATATATATATATATATATATATATATATATATATATAGGGAGTGAACTAAAAGTAGAAATTGAATGAATATGAGTAGAAAGACATACGGATATTATTCCAAAAGAGTATTTTTCAACATTAGAAAAATTTGCCAAAAATCTAAGGTTTTTTTTTCTTTTGATGATTATAATATCTTCTCTTTGTATGAGAGAAGCGACAAAGCTGTCATCGTATGAGATTTCTACCGTTGGAACTGACCCTCAATCAAGGACCGTGAATAGAATTCCTTTTGTAAACTAAAGGTCAAGCGTTGGGCTACCTCAGCTTAAAATAATAGTTTCCTCCGTGAATGGAGTCACATACACCCATCGCTCATACCGTTCTGGAAGGGAGAGCTTTCTATCTAAAGATTTCAAAGAGTCTTGGGCGAAGATAAATCGTCATTCTTTTGTTCTGTCGAAGGTATATTACCAAGGTCCGAAGTGAGTTGAAAGATGAGCACGAATTTTTTGACGGACGAACTAAGTGTTAGCATTTTTGGAGAATAAGTAGCTTCTTTGGTATGGGAAAAATCAGTTGTTCAAAATGAAAGATACAAAACAATAGAATTATGTTATTTTTGTTCAATATTTTTCACTCTTGTAGTCAATTATATGTTGATAATCGTGAATTTGATTTTAAAAGAACCGAAAGTCTTTTAATGATGTAACAAGAATTTTTTGCAAAAAAATGAATAATATCATGACTAGATCAAGGTTATTTCATTAACTGCCTAAAATATTAGGGTATATGACTATATTTGAAATGATTTTTTTAAACACATAAAATATACAGTTGAATAGGTTTCTTTATTATCTCCATAAAATATTAGAGTATGTGACTACATTGGGAATGAATTTTTTAAAACACTTCATAAAATATATTGTTGAATATGTTTCTTAATTAGCTCTATAAAATATTAGAGTATGTGACTACATTGGGAATGAATTTTTAAAAACACTTCATAAAATATGCTATTAAATTTTTATAAAATACATTTTTAAAAAACAAAAATGAAATACTTAGAAACAAAGTGTTGTTTTTTTAATTGAAAGACATTTTTTTTAGAGAGCACTAAAAAAATATTTAAAAAACTTATAATTTTGAAATATATTATGACTTATTTGAAATTTCTCAAACTTAAGAAAAATATTAGCATATTTATTGTTTCCAAACGATAAATAAAATGTATTTTTAATCAATTTTTAAATATTGGAGATCAACTAATAAATAATATGAAATTTCCATTTTATTTTCACTTTATTAAACATTAAACCATCTGTAAAATATTTTTTTAATGCGCAAATTGTTTATTTCATAAATTTGGTGTTACAGAACATATTGGTAAATATTATACTAATGTTAATTAAACAAATATACACTTTTAGATTTTAATTTATGGACCTTTTCGTATATTGGGTTATATCAAAAATAGAATTAAAGAAAATAACACTGAAAACTGCAAAAATTGCATCAAAAAGTTCTTTGTGCAAATAAAGCAATGAATGCATGTTGAGAAATACTTAAATCAAATATGAAATGAAAATAGATATCAGATTTTAATTTACGGGATTTTTCGCAATAAGTTAGGCCAGATTCTGAGAAAATTGAAATTAAAGTTGCATTAAAACGTTCATTAAGCAAATATTATGAATGTATTTTCCACAAAATTAACGAAGAAATAAAGTCAAAGAAAACTTTAAAGACATTTTAAAAAATATTTGATACTTTCAATAAAAAAACTTTTTTTATTTTCTCATTTGTGTATTATTTATAAAATGTAATAATCGCCAAAACATTCGAACTCGAGATTGTAATGAATCAGCATTTTTTAAACCACCCTGAGTTCAAAAAACACATTTTTTGGAAAATGTCTCTCTGTCTCTCTGTTTGTCTCTGATAAAGATCACTCAAAAACACTTTGGATATACTATCTTGATACCAAACTATCAACAATTGGATATACTATTTAAACTATCAACAATTACCAAGATACCAAACTATCAACAACTGGATAGTATATCAAACAATTGGATATACTATCTTGATACCAAGTTATCAACAATTGGATATACTATCCAAACTATCAACAATTACCAAGATACCAAACTATCAACAACTGGATAGTATA
>JAOUZG010035770.1:2441389-2472795 GCA_026289955.1 Argiope argentata
GTGACTGAATACAAATTAATTAATTTTAGGACAGATTTAATTTCTTTAAAGCAATCATAATTTCATTCTTCGGTATGATTGAATAAAGAAATTATTCTTACAATAATGCGTTTTTCGAACTCGGAGAGGTCTAAAATAAGATGATTCAAAGGCTCGAGTTCAATTTTTTTGATGATTATATTATTTTCCTCTATACTTCGCATTCTAGAAAGCACGAAAAAGAACATTCAGAAGTGACTGAATACAAATTAATTAACTTTAGCACAGATTTAATTTCTTTGAATCAATCATAATTTTATTCTTGGTTATAACTGAATAAAGAAATTATTCTTACAATAATGCGTTTTTCGAACTCGGAGAGGTCTAAAATAAGATGATTCAAAGGCTCGAGTTTATTTTTTTTATGATTATATTATTTTCCTGTATACTTCGCATTCTAGAAAGCACGGAAAAAAATTCGGGAGTGACTGAATATAAATTAATTAATTTTAGGACAGATTTAATTTCTTTTAATCAATCATAATTTTATTCTTGGATACGATTGAATAAAGAAATTATTCTTATAACATTATTCATCGGTCAGAGATATGCTATGTAAAAAAAACCCTGTTATTTGAGCGGAAAATTAATTTATTAGATCATCCAACCAAAACTCAATGTTCATCAGTCTGTATCTTAATTTTAAGCATCTATAGTCGGATGTGGGATATTAATAAGTTAAAGTTCCATGCCCTTATCCTTGATTGATAATAAGCTAAATACTTTTTTTATATTTGTTGAACCAAAACCAGTTGCACTTAATTTAATCAGAGGATTTTATGCACTGAATAAATATTTTATTTATTTACATTAATCTGTACCGGTTAGTTTCATCCTAATCAAGTGCATTACATTAATAGGCTAGTTGCATTTGCCTGTTTTAAAATCTCAAATTCAAGCAAAAATTTTCGAGTTTTATTGATCATTTCTTCTTAAAAGTAATATAATTTAAATCCTATACATACTTTACTTTTATTACTTTTTTGTATACAGTGTATATGTTACCGTTAAAGTATATGATGCAGTTATTTTATAGAATACCTAACCATTTTATAGAATAACTAGTTATTCCATGAAATAACTGATCGTATCCGTTAAAGTGTGTGATCTATACTACTATTATAAATGTGAAAGTTTGGATGGATGATGTAAGTCAATCAAGCCAGAACGGCTGAAGGAAACTGGATGAAATTTAGCACAGAGATAGATTATAGTCTACAGAAGAACATAGGCTAATATTTATTCCGGTTAATTAAGTGGTTAATTTTTGATTAATTAAAAACTAACTTTTCCGCCAAAAAATAAAAAAAAATCTGAAAATATCTGCCTGAGCTTTTTGAATCGTTTGTTTTTATTTCTCTATTTCCGATATTCTTTTAATATTATCTTATGTAACGGAATTCTTTGTGATTTATTGTAGGATTTCCCGACAGAAAGCCTTTTTCATCAGATCAAAAAATTAAAAAAAATATCTAATCGGGTTTTTTTATCTGTTTCCGTTTTTCATTTCAATATTATCTTACTATTCCAAAGGAAGGTTTATTAAATTTTTTTCTTACGCTGTTCTTGTGTTAATATAATTCGATATCCTGTTCATTTCTCTTGATTTTTTTTCTTGCTGTACATATTTCTTTTGCCTATTTTCATAATTTTTGATTAAATATTTAAAAGTACCTTTATAGTTTCAAGTACATAGCTTTTAAGTAGTTTTCTCCCCATGCTAATGATGTTAGACGTAACATGTTTTCGACCGGTTGTTTCAAACGATTCTGTTTATTTTCGTAGTGTATGATTCACGCTTAAAATTCACGTCTTTGCGTTGCTCCAATCGACGTTGAAAATTTATGCATGCATACGGTTTTGATAACATTTTACATTGTGATGAGTGTCAGTTCTCACATATACACATCAAAATTTCCACGCGTATGAAGTCGCGGGTAAAAGCTAGTATGTTATTAATTTGACACTTTAACTAGTTATTCTATGAAATAACTAGGTATTCAATAAATTAACTAATGAGAGACAGTTAAAGTGTAAAATAAACAATTTATCTAAAACGAAATAACTAGGTATTCTTTAAATAAACTATTGATAGACAATTATAATGAAAAAGAAGCAATTTATCTAATTTATGCAGCGTACAAATGGTATTTACGGAAACGTACCATAAAATCATTTGTTACAACAAGGATTACTAAAATGAAGCTTGGAATTACAAAGAACATTATTTCTAAAACAAAAACATTTTTTGTTGACCCAATGGGTTTTACACGAACATTTTTTAAATCCCTGACCAGTACCTACACTTTGAGGTATATGACATAGATTATTTTACACTTTAACGGGCTGCAGATCGTTATTCTATGAAATAACTAGTTAAACCACGAAATAAAAGAGAGTTTTACACTTTAACGGACACGATCAGTTATTTCATGGAATAACTAGTTATCCTATAAAATAACGGATTTTTTCCTTTAACGGTAACATATACAAAATAAAAGAATTGTAATTGTCAAAAAATTCAAATTCCAGATTTTTCCATTATGCCTGTCTATCTCCTCATCTGTCTATGATAACAATAACCCCAAAACACTTGGATCTGGACTAATGAAACTAATGATGATGATGATGTGCCCACTTTACAACGAAAGGAGGGGTGCAGTAGCTTCTGAGGGTATGAACTCCTGATCACCCGATGGCAGAAATCTAATTTCTAGTTCATATGAAGATGACACACATCACATTCGCTTGCATAGCTTCTTTTTATAGGGGGGGGACACAATCATTCACCTCACAGATAGAACACAGAAGAACCATGTCCTGACCGGGACTCGAACCCGGTACAAGAAAGACGCGTTATCTTTGTGCTGGGTCCCCGGCAATGCAGCTTATATAAGATCATTATACCAAATTTGTAGATTTTGATCCAATTTTAACTAAAATCAATACAGATGCAATCTGTCTATCCTGCTTTTAAAGTAAAGACAATAATAAGACGATAAGAGCTAGATGAATAAAATTTGGTACACAAATTTATCATTTATAGGGCCGACAGTCATAGAACTTTGTGTCAAACCAACAAGAGTTTGAAGAGTTGACCATCTACCGATCTCGGAAACAGTACACGATAGTAAATTGTATAAATCGGTGTACTTTGTATAAGCGATAACTAGAAAAACTCAATCGCTGAAATGTACCAAATTTGGTATGGGATTTTGTGACTACAATCGTAGGTATGTTTCAACTTTTGGATTCCATCCTTTGGGTTTAGCTTAGTAATGTTAACGTCCAGTTTTAAAGCAACACTAGGGCTATTTTGGGACGGACCTCGTAATTTTGATACGTCGTCAGATGACAAGGATGACACCTGAGTTGACACCTCCCTCTCCACACTATGCCACACCAGAGAGTGGTAGCTTAATGCTCGCCAGACAAGCTTAGAAGACGGTTCTTTGGTTAAATCGGGCCTCGAACCAGATTCCTTTCGGCTCCCAAGCCGAGGCCTTACCACCAGGCTATCATGGCCTTCAATAGTTTGAGGAAAAACTCGTCAAAATCACGAATTCGATCTTCAGATATTATTAACCGCCTGCCAGAAATCAATTGCTGAAAAACGCACCAGCGATTAGACTACGGATTCAATAAAATATGAAATTTACAATAAAAGATTATTTCTCAAGTACTCTACACCAGAGTAGTACTTGAGCTGGCTTTCTGGCACAAAGGTAGCGCGTCTTCCTCGTGATCCGGAAGTCTCGGGTTCTGGTCCCGGTTCGGGCACGGCTGTTCTCCTATGTGTTATCTGCGAGATGTGTGAAAGTGCCCCCTTGTAGAAAGGGGTTGTGCAAGCAAATGTGGTGAGTGTGTAGCTAAGTCCTACTCTTGGTTCTAGTTGGCGCTACTTCATAGAACAAGAGACGCTCCTTTCGGCTTAAATCTGTTGCTATATCAGCGGGAGGCTTATCCATTGGCAAGTGTCATAAGTAAAAACAACACACAGGGTAGTACTTGAGAAATAATAATTCAAGACATTCTATACCTTATGTTAGATTTCCAAATATGTTTGTCTATCTATCTTCTTTGTTGTTATAGTTGTTTCTCATCCCCGTGACCAGCAAAGCTAGATCAGGTCCATGAACTCATTCACTCTAGGAAAGCCCAGTACCAAAGGGGAATCATAAACCAAGTCTTGTCTGGTAATCCCCAGACAAGATAAAATATGGCCAGTAGAGGTCTGTGCAGAAGAGCATTTAGTACAGATTTCGAATTGTTTAACACCTCCGACAAAAATCAATGATAATAGTAGCCATTAAGGAAACGGGATAAGAACAGTTTGCTATCTTCCTTACAATTAGTAATCCACCGACACGATAACTCTAAAATGATTTGGGTTAGAAGAATGAAATTTGATACATACTTTTGCAACAAATTTTCTATCAAATGTTAAGCGAAGGCCATTCACAGAAAGGCTGTCCCTCGAGCTATCCGATTTCAGGTTGTTGTTGTTACTTATGGCATTTGCCATATTGGACAAGCACCCCGCTGATACAGCAGCGGATTTAAGCCGAAAGGAGCGTCTCTTGCTTTTTAAGTAGCACCAAATAGGGCCAAGAGTACGACTTAGCTACACACACATCACATTCGTTTGCACAGCCCCTTTTTGCAGGGGGGGACACAGTCACACATATCACACAGAAGAACAGCCATGCTCGAACCCGGGACTCCCAGAACACGAGGAAGACGCGCTACCTCTGTGCCAGAAAGCCGGCCGATTTCCGTTAACTATTATAATAACCAAACGTAAAAAAAAGATAGAAAACTCAATCTATAGCTTTAGCATCTGAAATATACATCCATATCAAATTTTGAACCGTATTTATTAAGAGGCTACCATTTATAGCATATAAGGGATTTTCCTCATATGCAAACTCGACAAATTAAAAAAAAAATGCAATGGATAAGATGAATGAAATTTGGTATGTGATTTTGTTTCAGAAATTGCTGTTCTACATGAGCATTTTATTTTAATCAGACGAGGAAAAAAAGATTTCTAAATGATATACTTAACTTTCTTCTCTATGTTAATAAAAATCCTTTAGTTTGGGGACTTAGAAATTAAAACTGTAATTACTTTTGATGTTCATTTCTTTCCTCCGAGCCTCCAAAGAAATCACATTATTCGCGTTTGGATTATTTAGATGATTTTAAAAGAAAAATTAAGAAATATTCGAATAAATGACTTTTAACTAAAAACGAGAGAAAATATAAAAAAAAATAGAATAAAATAATCTGGTATACATATTTCAATGTACCATGTCAGAACATCATTTCTTGAACGGCCAAGCACCACGTGCTCGTGCGAGTTAAACTATATTTTTATCCATTTTAGTTGTTTCATTGAATGAGTCACTTTATTATTTCAAAAGATCCAAAAAAACTTTGTCTCGCAATTATGGTTTTTAAAAAATATCACATTTCCTATTTATTTCATTTCACATAATCACGCTCTCAAAATGACACTTTTCCAGGTTTTATTTGCTGTAGTCACTTACTTATTTTTTTTTAATCAGTGGTTTTGTAAATGGGATAACAACGCGTTATTAAAAGCTGATTTTTTGAGATGCTCGCGCAGATAATAAATTTATTTATTTTTCATCTACAGATTTTTGTTTACCTCATTCCCAAAATAAGATCATGTTCTGACATGATAAAAATAACTTATTTATATTTGTATTTTGATTTAGTATGTAGGTATACAAACTATAAACAACATTGTTTTTGCTGTAATCATAGTGATATGTGATAAGAAATATTTTTAAAAAATATTTTAGAATATAGCATTTTTCTCATCCATTCTACCATTACTGGATACTTGATTAACGGATAATTTGATTTCTATAGAGCTTTTAAATTAAGCTCTGTGAGTTTTTTACAAGAAAATATTATCAACGTGGGTGGTGAGAATCAAAAGCTTCAATATAAGAATTCTCAGTAATGTCATTTGATATCTTATTGTATTGAATGACCAATTAAATTCAAATACAATAAAAATTTGTAATATTCTCTATAAAATCCGTTAGCCTATAAAATTATTTTTAAATTAGTGGGGCACAAAAACAAGTGGAATAAATATGCGATTCAGGACAAAAGGTTCTGTGTATTCGTTCACAGAACACAAAGCTTACACGCTCACCAAATTCACGTTATTTCGTGTAGACAAAGGTTGAACTGAATCTCACAATCATTCTAATTATTTAAATGACATGAAAGAAAAAAAATGTTTTCATTACTGAAAACGCACTATTAGGAAAACGAAAAATAAAAAAAAGGAAGAAAAGAAAATAGAAAAAAGAAGGGAACAATTAAGCGTGCTAACGTTTAGCGGACGAAATCACGCATCTTTCGTACGGTCCAGTGCAATCAAGGTTAAGGCCTTTTCTTTTCCTCTTGTTTGGTTTATGATCCTGCTCGAATACTTTTCAGAAAGAAGCGCCGAAGATGACGATCTCGAATGCATCCATTTATGACGATATTCCTTGTAGAATGAGAACAGAATCGACTATCGTTTGGTCGTTCGTGATCCTCTAAACCTTCCTCGACGTGAACCTATTCCGAGCAAACGATTTCTGAAAACAGAAGGAATAAAAAATAAGGCTTAGTGTCAAAATTGTTCTGAAGTCGATAGAACGCGGTAATCAGTAGGTCAAGTGAGTGAATCTTTAGAAGGATTCTATTTCGCGGGTAGAAAGTTGTTGGAGTTAGTTAATATTTAAATGAAAGTTTGCGCCTTATTAGAATAATGGTGATAAAAAGAATTTCCGTTTTGTTTGATATTTTAATTTGCAGTTTATGGATGATAACAGTTACTGGTAAGTACTACTACATTTTTGTGCCAAGTAAAGTAATTAATTTTCTAGAAAAAATGATTTTTAAAATTAATTCTATAAATTATGAAAGGAATAATAAAAGCTTGTCTATTCAAGGAATTTTATAATTATATTTTATTAATCGTCTAAAATAAAGAATTTTCCTAAATAACAATTTTAGGTATGTGTTTTCATATGGTATTTAACTGAAATTTTTTAAATAATGCAAGAACATTTAGCGATTATTTAAATATTCTAGAAATACATAAGTTTTTCTGGACTAGTCTTTAAATTTAAGTATTATTCGCCCAACTAAATAGTAATAATAATAAACTAAAACTTAAGTAAAAAATCTAAAACTTCTGTACTAAATATAAGATTAAATGCAAATTAATTATTTCAGTTATTACATTTTAAGATAAGGTCGTATTTTGTTAATAATTTACGAACTAACTGTACTCATTTTGAAAAATAAAGGCATTAGAAAATATAACAATTTGTTTTAAGACTTAATCTATCATATACATTTTAATACGAACAAATATCCGGTATTCTTAATAAATTCCAGAATATCAATTAAAAATGAATTAAATTAAAATTTATTTCCTTTGACAGAATAAAAAAAATCATTTTCCGAAATTTCACAATCATCACCTGATTAAAAAATAATTAAAAGTACGAATGAAATTCCCTGGGGAGATTTATAATCTTCTTTACTAAGACTAATTATTATTAACAGTCGCTGTTAATATTAAAAAGTAATAATAATGATTAACTATTAATATTAACTGTCAATAAATAGTTCTTCTTATCATAAAAATTTACTCAAGATAAAAAGGAATTCCAAAAGCTTTTGTGTTTTATACATCCTAAAAACGAGTAAAAATATTTCACAATATGTAAGAATAAAGTTATTTTTATTATTTCAGTAGAATGATATGAAATCGAATCTTGTCAAAATAATTTTATAATGTAATGCTTTAATCTCAATTTCTTCGAAAATCTTTCAAACCGGTGAATTTAATTTGTCCTCAATTAAAATATCGTTATCTTATAGTATAAAATTTCAGTTTGCAACTCTGATCATAAAAAAAAGAAAATAAAAATTCTAAAAACATTCTTAATGTTGGGAAAACCAACTTCTGAACTCCGATGAAAAAAAGTTAATCTATGTGAAACTATCTTTAAAATGTAAATTCCGAAATACGCTTTAGTAAAACATTGCAGATAAAATTGTATTGTGATTTTTTTTTCTTGCCAAAGGCTTAGTTCGAAAAAAAATGAAGCGTGAATTCCTCAAATAATAGTTCCACAGTCGTGTCCTTTTATAAAGTGAAAAAGACGTCTTTATAAAACCGTGAACCATTAAATTTCTCTTTTCATTCTTAGAAAAAATAGTATAAAAATAATATAAATAATAATTTATTCATTTTAAAGTACAATGTAATATTCGAAGGCTATTCACACGTCTTTTAAATTTATTTGTCATAACACAAGTCCTTTTTTTTGTATAAAATTCCTGACCTTTTAAAAAAATGTAATGCCTTTTTTTAAAATTTTATACTTCTTGGGTTTTTTCTAAAATTATAATTCCTGACTTCCATGGTAATAATTTTTGCGAGTTGATAAAGATAAGGTTTTCCATCGGTTTCTTACTTTCTGTTAATAGTTTATAGTACATTCCTATAGTATAGCACATTGTTGTTTTCAATAGTCTAAATTTACAACATATGTTATATACCTGGTGACTTAGAGTAATGTCAATTAAAATTATTGATTTGAAACCGGATAGAAAATAAAAAAGCATTTAGATAAAAATTATTTGCTTTTGTTGTTGGTGTTACTCGGCTTGATGGATATATTAATAAAGAAATTACAAACTGAATATTTCTTCTTTATATAAGGACAATAAAATGTTACTTTGATAATAAGAGAATTTCCTGATTTTTTCTTTCCATCATACTTTTTAATTGTTAAAGTGGCAATAGTCATAATTCATTAATAAAATATTTTCAAAGATTTCCTGGTTCTTTAATTTTCTTCTTCCGTTTTTCGAGAGCTTTTTTCTTGGCTCATATGCATATCTACGATTCATCTACAATAATAACTTTTTTTTTCCTTTTTCCGTAAAAAAAAAGTTTCCCATACATAATTTGCACCGATTTCTACATTTAGTTACAAGTTTCAGAGAAAAGCAATAGATGCTATATTTCTTGTTTCGTTTTTAAGACTATTTTATTATTTTAGGTATAATCGAAACTATGCTGCTTACTGATTTTACAACCCTTTGTGTTGGATGATTTTATTATTTTATGTTAAAGCTATAGATTTTGAAATACAAAAAGCTCATTAATTTTTAAGATATTATCTTGGAATTTTTTTTCTCAATAGATTGCGAATTACATATTTGTTTAAATATTATTATTAAATACCCTTTGCACTGATTATACATTTTACAACTTTCTAGAATAACACAATTCGAATATTTCTTCTTTTAAAAAGGAAAACCTAGTGTCTTACATGATTTAACGTTTATTTCTTAGGTATTATAAACCTAAGAAATAAAACGTTTATAAACCAAACGATTGCTTTATACCTAATAAAAGGATTACCCAATTATTTTTAAGAATAAAAAATGTAAATCAAATATAATCTACAATATAAATCAAATATAAAACTCCATTGGATATAGGCCCATGTTGGTATAATAGGTAGCGAATATGCAAATCCTCAAACTAAAAAGGCTACTTGGTAGAGAAAAACAATAGAATCCCGTCTATTAAGAATTAAATTTGAAAATAAAAAATTCAGCAATGGGAAAATGGAAAACTTGATGGGAATTATTTAATATTTGAAGAACTTTATTTAATATCTTCAGTGAATTCTAAAAAAATCAAGGAAATTTTAACGTTAATCAAATTTCGTTTATAATTATTTAGCAATTTATCAAATGCTTCTTTGGAAAAATCTTTTTATATCTCTTTTGCCTAACAGTACATGGGGCGATTCTTACAGATTGAGATTATGAAAAGTGTTATTTTTAATAAGTATATCATACATTAACTGCATATATGTTACTTTTTAATAACATTTTATCTTTTATTTGTACTACTATCTTATTATTTACTTTTATTGTATTATTCATTTTATGCTTTCCTTTTTTTATTAGTCTTATACTTTTATTATAATTATTATTTATGTCTTATATTATACTTATTATCTTGCATTCAATTGTATTATTTCTATCTTTTTGTTATTTAACCCTCTGCCATTATTTTAAATGCCATAAATTCCACCTTTTCAAAATTTTGTGTATGGTTGTAATGATTGTTGTGTATGATTGTAAATTTCGTAATTTCAAAATGTTCACGTATTATATGAAATTTTGTGTTCTATTTCATCCGTACTGTTAAAAGTTGTAACATACTGCGAGCGTAAAATTCTTTCCTGCATCTGTATTTGGGCTAATTATTAATATTTAAGGACTTCAATAAAATCGTTACATTTTGATTTTAACATATTCCAAATTCGTACAAATCTGCTTTCATTTCATTCAATTCTAAATGATGTTGTCTGTCTTAATAAAAAATTTTCTTCAGTGTTACATTTACTTGAAGTTATAATATACAGAAAACCAGGGTAAATTTTAAACATTCAAAAATTTCATTTTAAAATATCATTTCTAGATTATGCTGGTTTTACTGGTTTATATTATGCTGGTTTTACACACATAAGATGGCAAGTAGCATGCATTGAAAGGGACTTATTTATGTTTACCATAATTTCATAAGATAGATTCAGGCATTCCATGATTGGCTATAAATTGCCATTTTGACGTCTATGAATATTTTTTTCACTGCACATCGTATTAAAATAAAGAGTATTTACAAAAGGAAATAGGTTACAATTTAAATATATTAAAATTAAATCTGCTTTGCATATTTCAATGTATCATGTCAGAACATCATTTCCGGAACGACCAAGCACCACATGCTCGTGCGAGTTAAATTATGTTTTTTATTCCTTTTAATTGTTTCATCGAATGAGTCACTTTAGTATTGCAAACGATCCCAAAAAAAACTTTGTCTCGCATTGATGGTTTAAAAAAAATGTCGAATTTCTTATTTATTTCATTTCACATAACCGCGTGCTCGTAATGGCATTTTTCTAGGTTTTATTTGCAGTAGTCATTAATTTTTTTTAATCAGAGCTTTTGTAAATGCAAGGGCAACACATTATTAAAAGCTGATTTTTTTTAAATGTTCGTGCAGATAATAAAATTTTTATTTTTCGCCCACATTTTCTTGTAGACGCCGAAACCCTCATCCCAAAAACAACATCATGTTCTGACATGATAAAAAAATGTCAACGTGCCTAAATTTGAAAAATTTTACAAAATAAATATCCATTAAAATGGAAAAAGGGAACACAGTCTCACATTAGAAAGAGAAAAAAAATGTCGGAATTAATCTAACTCCTCAAATTTTTTTCCACTAAAAAATCCACCGCATTCTACAAACCCAAGTCCATTAAGAAAAAATTCAGTACAGTAGCATTTAATTGTCCCGTCGGGACAATTAGTTACCATCGACCGAACAGCATTTTTCAACCTTTCCACGCATGCGCGGCTTACTTGCCGTATTATAATTGGCCGAGTGAAAACTCAGCATTATTATGAATAGTTTTTACAGTCATTGATTATAAATAATTTTTAAAGCATTACGTAGTTTAAAATAGCTCTTGAAAAACAACTCTTTTGAAAATGCTTTAGCTTTCTTGAAAAAATGACTAATTTTAGAATGTTTATCATTTATCTTCGCGTGCAAAGGGCAATAAATAAACGGAACATTTTCGTCAGGGAAAAAGCACTTAAACATAGATAAGTTAAGTAATTCTGTAGGAAAAGTATTCAGAGTTAAAGATTTCAAAAAAAAAGTCAGTTTTTCATTTCCATTGTATTTTAATATTATTAGCTTTTAGATTCACGGGTTTTAATTTTCTGAAATTTTCTTTCTACTCTAGATACAACAAGCTTTGCAAATTTGTCTTATTTTGCTTTGTACCGCTTGATAAATAGCTTGGGAATAGCTGTTAAGGTTGATGTAATTGCTTACGTATAGTTATGTCAAAACTATTTAGTTTTTTATGCAATAGATTTTATTCGTGATCACGTGTCCATTATTTAAAATTCCATTAAGTTGTTTTCTGTCAAAAAGGGGCAAACTAATGTTTGTCGTATTTTGTTTTGTTCGTGCAATTGATATATGTTGTTACATTTTTCGTATCTCTAGTAGCAAAATATTCGCAATATTGTATAATGTTGATAAATATTAAATTATATAATATGATATGGAACAATATTGTATAATACTTGCAAAAGAACATGCTACCTGTGATATGTGGTGCATTATATAAGTTGATACCTTTCTTGGGAAACAATAAAAGCATTTTTTTAGAGTAAAGACTACAAAATTATTAGCCCCGTTTCTGGATAGTCTACTGAAATATTAATGTTTATCGAAGTAAATATATCCATTTCCTTTCCTTTCCTCTAATAAACAATCTGCATTTGCAACCAATCATCAGACCAAATCAAAATGTTCACCTAACCATTTTCTTGGCTCTTTTGGGATAGTTATTAGATAAGTTGTTGACTCTATGTTAACTTTAAAAAGACCATTAACCCTTTAACCGGTTTGCCCGTACGCCGTACGTGCATCAATTTATCGAATTTTGATAGTTGTAAACAAAAAATAAATCATTCATAACAGTTATAATTCAATAGTACAATGACTTCGAATACGTAGATAAGACAAGCATTCCGCGGATTTTCATTTGAATCAAAATAAGAAAATATTCCCAAAATAGGAGGTATCATCTTATTAGATAGTAAGGGAAATAAACCGGTTAAGGGGTTAATAAATCCAAAGTAAAAAGTATTCATCTGTGGATTAGCCTACCTTGGACTGCGAGTTTTAATCCACCAGCCAAAGACTCTCCGTGTGTGTTGTGACTGGCACACGTTAAATTTGTCGTTGTCGCTAAGTCCTCCCTGCCAAATGATCGTTCTCTGTTCCAAATCTAAATTACGATCCGTGGATGAATGAACGAAATGCATGAATTAAGTTCGCCCCGTAAAAAGGGTTTGTGACGTGTGTGAGCTGGAAGTCATACTTCTGCCCTCGGTTCTTCAGTTATTCATACCCTCAGAAGCTCCCCCATCCAAGGGGCATCTTGTAATTGGGGATGAGATGCTTCCGGTATGGTGGTTGGATCTCGCCAACCCGGTGGGTACACTATAGGTGGGGGTTAGACTCCTCCCATCGATGACGGGACGTTCTTCCTTCGGGGAGGGTTGTACCGTGGCCGGTGATGGTCATTAGGACTCAACCACAGTTCCGGCTAATTGCTGTTGCGGTAGCCCGTCATTCAATGCTTATGGTTAATCCGTGTGCCTACGTGGCGGGTCGGAGAGTCTGTTCTATGACTATGACTTACCCTCAGAAGCTACAGCCCCCTACTTCCGTTGTAAATTGGAACACGAGAACAACAACAAATGATGGGTCAGAAAAATTAACTAACTATCAAGTATTAATTTTCCTTTTACAGATCTATCATTTGGTCAGCCTTACTCTGTATTACCCCATTTTGGGTTAGTAGATATGACGAGATTACTTGATTCATAAAAGAGCCAAATTCAACAGTTAATGAAAATTGTAAATGTCCATTGATTTGTCGTATAAGAAGTATTGCATTATATTGCCAAAATTAAACTTTTAGTGGACCTTGCAAAAGGTATTTTCAGCCAAATAATTCCAAAATTTATTTCATTCGAAGAGAATTTCTTTGGGAAATTTTTGTTCACGAATAACTTTATCTAGTGTATTCCAAAACAGACTCAAGTAATTTTTTAAAGAATCATTGGAACATCATCTTAACTAAATTACAAACAGGAATGACTTTTAAATTCTTTCTAAATTGTTCCCAAAATTATTGAGATACGAATACTAAACCAACTTGAGCTGATCGCAATAATTTATGTGATTCAAGTTAATATCAATAGTTCATCAACTTTTTTCTCAACATAAAGACGAATTATTTGTAGTCTAGTACGAATAATTCTTCTCTTTCATTAATTTAAAATCTTTGTTTTTGTTTATTTCATGAGGAAATTTGAATATTAAATCACTGTCTATGAGAAATATCCCTTTGGGAAAAAATAATTATTTATTTGAATTAAAAAAATTATATTTAATTTCTTTTAATTAAAAGTAGAGCAGAATGCCCTGATTACATCAGAAGAGCATTGTAAATTTCTTTCTATTGTCTTAATCTAAGAAATATGATATGGAAATCTATTTCCTTTCTTTTTTACCTAAAAGAATAAACAAAAACATGCCATATCAGATTGTTAAAAAATGTTTACATAATGCTTACTTAATTAATTTACTTAAATGCTCCAATAAAAATATTATCTTAAGGTTTTAAAATTGTTCCTTTTTTAATTTTTTACCAAACAAATAGAATGGAACTCATTAGAAATGCAAATATCATTTCCAGTTCGTTAGACATTCTAGTCCAAAAATCATTTTTTTCTTTATCAAAATATGCATATCAAAAATGTTAAAATACTTCATCAAAATGTTGGTCTGATATTTTATGTAAAGCACGTTGGAAGTTGAGTACAAGCTGCGTAAACTTTGATTTCATATTTTTAAAGAATTTTTCAAAAATATCCAGTAAAAATAATTGTTTCTTAATTTAATTGGAAGTATTTTTACGAATTCATTTCTACACTTCTTGTTTTTAAAAATATAATACATTGAACCTTTTTAAAGAAATTTAAGTAGATTTTATTAAATTTGTCAATAATGAATGATAAAAATGTTATCCAATTATCGTCATTTCGAAATATTATCAAATTTATGTTATTTTTTTCGAATTATTTTAAATTTTTGTTTATAACTTAAGGAAAAATCTTGTTCTTTAGGGTATATATTTAAAAAGACTTTGAATTTTCGTAATTAATTTAAATTCTTACAAGATATATGTAGAAATTTAGATTTCTGTTTAATTTTGTCTTAAATTGTTTTGTTGTGTTAATTTGATATCTTTTGTAAACTTAACTATTATATAATAATATATGGTAAATATATTTATCTAACTATTTAATCAAAATGGAATAAATAACAAATTTATAAATATACTTAGAAAGTTTTGTCACTATCGTGAGGAAAAATTAGTAATTCAACTGCTTATAAAAATTGCAATTTTATTGTTTTAATAAGAACAGGGCATGTATTTATTTTCAAATAGAAATAATAATCTCATGTTTGAAATATAAATTAAAATGCTAATTAATGTTTCAAAAGAAGAAAAAATTAGATATCTATATTAAAAAGTTTAATTTTAAATTATTTTTGCTTAGTTAAAATTTTTAAAATTTAATTTATGAGAATGACAATCTTGAATTGTAGAAAAAGTGTGAATAAATTAATTTTCAAAATGGTCTTTTTTTTAATAGCTTTTATCAATATCTGCTTAAAATTCTAGAATATTCCTTTTGCCATTAAAATAATTTTTCAAGGATTTATATTATAAACGATCCATCTCAAAATAGTTGGCTGATATTTTATGCTTACCGATTTCACGAAACGAATAGTTTTTTAGTACTATTTTAGTGAGTTCATTTCACTTTTAACACGCAATAAATTCTTTTCCTCAAAATAACGTTTGCTTGGAGTGGAATTCCACGAAAATTATTTTTAGAATACTCGCTCCAAAAAATATTAGGCATGTTGCTGTATATTTTCACGAACTAATAATAACAAACTATATTGTTTGTTTTTAACACTTGGTTTTGAATTATTTGTATAATGAATTGATTTTCACAATCCAAAGTAATTACTAAATGTTTTAATGTGTTCATTTTAGATTACATAAAATTGTTTGCTCTTTTAATGTTTTTCAACTAAACCAGTAGGAGACAAAAGAAAACATTGAACTGGCATTCGTGTAAATATTTCCCTTCAATTCATAATCATCATCGTTTATTTATTGAAAGTAAAATAAATAAATTGAAAACACTACGAGTCGTCAACCTTTCTTTATTTCACGATTTATATTTGAAGAATACAAATATTTGTTCCAAATTTTAATTTTTTTTTTTGCACGACTTAATGATTTATATTTGCATAACAACTATCATATTGCTCCGAATTCATTTCTTTTAAATTTTAATTTGAATCTTTTAACAGTTGATTAATGAAATTATTTTTATAAAGTACATTTTTGGCAACAAACTTTGTAAATGATGTTTTTATTTTTAAAAAAATATGGAAAAAGTTGGTTTAAATTTAATTTTTCAGATTTTTTTCTCTGTTCGTTATTTTATACGTGCTTAGATAAGTTCATAGAAGTCGTGAAAAACATGAATCTTGCTTCGTATAATTATTGTTTATAAAATGTTTTTTTACTTATTTAAAATGTTTTCTTAGAATAAAAAAAGTATTTTTTATTATTAAAAAAACATATTTTTTAAGATATTAATCCCAGATGCTATAAAGAAGACGTTTTGTGCTAAGAAACAGAGTAAATTGACATGACTTCATAGTCATAAATAAATGTAATTGTTTATGCAATCGTTCATCTAACAACATAATCTTATGTTTTTTTCTATAAATTACTGATTTATTTTCTAATATATAAATTTAATAAATGTACAAAATTTAATCAACGAAAATTCAATGTCGATTTTTTAATGAATCTTTATATTTTTCAACTTCTAGGTCCAAAAATATATTTTTTGGCATCATGTTTAATTGTGAATTAGATAAATTTTTTAACAAATCGATGTGCTAATGCATAAAAAATATGATACCAAACTTGTAGTTTTTCATCATTGGAGAGAATCCATAATTGGAAGGTCTATCCCTAAATATGTATATCCCTAAATATGTATGGGAATGTGATAATTGTAAATTGTTACAAAATGGATAGATAAATTTTGATCCATTGATTTATTAATATTAAAATTCTATTAAATTTTAAATATTTTTCAAATTTTAGCTGAATCTGTCAAAGAATTGACTGCTTACCTATCAGCCAATTTGTTCTTAAAAAACGACGTAGCTAAATAACGCAAATGCTTGGCAGGTAGATGGATAAATTTTAACATATCACGTTTGTGTGAAAATTTTAGAACGATGTCTAATTTTTGATTAAATCTGGAATTAACAGGCGAAAATATTCACATTCTTTGCTTCATGCTTTCATGTTAATTTGTTGTTGTTGTTCCGCTTTACAAGGAAGGAGGGGTGTAGTAGCTTCTGAGGGTATGGACCTCTCAGCACCGAGGGAAGAAGTCGAACTTGTCGCTCAGTTTCTTAACAAACCCTTTTTACGGGGTTGTAAAGAAGTCGTAAAACTTATCTCCCTTTCTAAGAGACACATGTCTGAACATTATTAGATCTGGCCAGCGGTGAGACGATTCTTTCCTTTGTAGCGCATTGTGTTTCTCCCGTTTTGATGTTACCCTCTGGACTTGAATGAAGTCGAGATAATTGACCACCCATGCGGGTTACGGCTCTTTAAAGAAAGGAACCATGTCAAAAATCTAGATGTAATATTCTCCTATGGGACCACCCAAACTGGAATAAGTTTCGATAATGAACAATACATGCGTTTTTCAGCCCTTTGAAGAAATAAATACTGAAATCAATAGATGTGAATTTTTCCCTATTGTGAAGGGTCTGCTAAGTCCTTGGATGAGTAGAAAATATACCCACGGTTAACTACTGACCGTTAGGAATATTTCTTAAAAATTATTGGATGATCGGCATCTCCAGCGCGCCAATGCGAACCTGAGAGGTGGAGTTTGACCGAGGTTAAAATGGAAGGTTTTGAAAGGAACAGGGGGAATCGAGCTGATCCGACTTGAGAAGACGAGACGAGCTGTAAGCTGAGTTGAAGAGCTGGATAGTTGAAGAGATACCACGTGACCTCGAGTTTTATTAAAGGTCTACCGGTTATATCCGTAGATATCTTGAGCTACTATTGCAGTAGCCGGATACGCTAACAGTCTGCTAGTTTTCCTTGTGTTAGTCGTAGGACTGTTATCCCAGATGTAAATATTTCCCAGCATATTAACATAGGTGAGGACGAGTTATTGTTTTGTTATTGTATAAAGCTGTAAACAAAACATTTGTGTTTATTTGATCGACCAAGATCAAGTCATTACAGGATGGACTTCATTCACACATTTCATTCATTCATCGACAGATCGTAATTTATAGAACGATCACATCTGAACCAGTACCCCCAGTGGTATTACTCTCGACATAGATGACTTTGCGAGCACTACAGATTTAACTTGCTCCAACCACTACACACGCGGAGAGTCTTCGACCGGTGGAGTTTGAACTCGCTACATAAGGAATACGAGTTCTACACTATACCAACCAGGCTATCCCAGCCCTGTGTTAATCTGTTACTAGCCTAGTAATAGCATCCGATAAGACAACTTATTCCGAACACACTTCACCCATGGTTCGGGGGCATTTGCCCTTTTTGTTCCTCTGCCATTTACGTAAGCACTCAGAACATTTAAATTAAACTAAATCGGAAAACTTTATTTTAAAAAAAACTATTCATTCATTAATTAACATTTTTCTTCTATATTCAAGCAACAAAGCAACCTTTCGGTCACGATTTTCATTCGCCCTCTTCTTTTAATGCATTGCAACACGCAATTGTCATTGTGAATTCGCATGCCCTACAAACTGTGTGAATGAAGGCGTTTGCTTATGTTGTTATTTGCATGTAAGACAAAGCAATTCCTCCTCTTTCGATGTGCAATCAGATTCCGTTCTTTAGAAGTTTCTTCATAAGATTTTCTCTGTGAATTTTTGAGACCTAAAGTTGAATTTTATTCAAAAGTTTCTATTTTCTTCCCCTCTTCGCATTCGTAAATTTTTAGTATATAAGTTGGTTTTCCAGGAAGTACAAACTAATTTGTTTATCCATTTTATTTTATTTATTCATCACAGTTTTCATAATATCTGCTTAGAAACAATTGAGTTACAGACTCGAGTTTAAAAAACAACAACCAAGGTTTAATGTCATTAATAAAAAAAGATTTAAATGAAATCTGACATGCATATTTCAATGTATCATGTCAGAACATCTTTTCTTCAACGGCCAAACACCGCGAGCTCGTGCAAGTTAAATTTTATTTTTATTCATTTCAATTGTTTCATCGAATGAGTCACTTTAGTACTGCAAACGATCCAAAAAACTTTGTCTCACATTGATTGTTTAAAAAAATATCGCATTTTCTATTTATTTCATTTCATGTGATCACGTGCTCAAAATGACATTTTTCTAGGTTTTGTTTGCGGTAGTCATTTACTTATTTTTTTTATCAAAACTTTTGTAAACGCGATGGCAACGTGTTATTAAAAGCTGATTTTTTTAGATGCTCGTGCAGATAATAAAATTTTTATTTTTACCCTAAGGATTTTTGTTGACGCTAGAAAATTTCATTTCCGAAGCAATATCATGATAAAAAAGCCAACGTTTAATGTCATTAATAAAAAAATAATAAAAACCAGATTTTGAAAATAAAAAAATTAGTTTGAATGTTAGTTCACAGCATTTCAAAAGTACGAAACAGAAATATTTCGAGATGATTTTTTCGCTTTTAGAAAAAAGAAGAAGAAACACTTATAGACTAAACATCTGGTAGGTTTTTCGACGCACGCGAAGTTTATTAAACAAAAAAAAGGGGGAGGGGGTGATATTACGAAGTTCGACCTTGAAAAGTCTTACCCTTAAAAATCCTTTCTGAATTAGATTAAAAAAATTTAGAGCTAATTGTTTTTATTATTATTATTACTATGCCAGAACATGATGTTATTTTGGGAATAAGCGTCAACAAAAATCCGTAGGCGAAAAATTGAAATTTTACTATCCGCACAAGCATATGAGAAAATCAGTTTCTAATCCCATTTTCAAAAACTCTGATTTTAAAAAATAAGCTAATGACCACGGCGAATAAAACCTAAAAAAATGTCACTTTGAGCAAAAAGAAAGTTTGATTTACAAAAAGTAAAGTGATTATATGAAATGAAATTGGTATTTTTTTAAACAATGAATGCGAGACAAAGTTTTTTGGATCGTTTGCAATGCTAAAGTGACTCATTCAGTAAAACAGTTATAATGAATAAAAATATAACTTAACTTGCACGATCACGTGGTGCTTGGCCGTTCAAGAAATGATGTTCTGACATGATACATTGAAATATGCATAGCAGATTTCATTTTAAACTTTATTTTTTAACCTGGGTGTCTATGAAGGCAGCAATTCAGAAAACAAATCAATATATATAGGTAGAATTCAGTATTCCCCGCTTATAACAAAATTGTAAGTCAGCTAAAAAAATTTCATTAATTCGTCAATAGGAGGAAGGTTGTCTGTTAATGTTCATTGAACACAATGAAAAAATTGAAATGATAAGAATGAAAGGAATGGACTAGTTAAAAAAGTTTTGACCTATGGTCTAACTTTTAATATTCTGGATGGGTCATAAACTGCATTTGTCAAAGGCTAGACCATTTGTCAATAATATGATTGTAAAAGTAATGCCTCAAAATAGAAAAGTGCTTGAACAACAAAATTTGGCTTGTGTGCTTTGTAGGTTGAATATTTGAATAAAATTCTGGACTAAGGGCATCGATAACGCATAAATTTACCTAGAATAACATTAAAACTATTATGAGCAGTTAATTATTTTATATTATTTTAATTATTTAATCAATTATATAATTATTTTATATTTTATAACTATTAAAAAAATCTAGAGACGAACACTTTCTATTTTCTTCAAATGAGTTTATTATGAGCAGTTAATTATTTTATAAGCAACATTTTTAGAACCAGAAATTAATAATTGACATGTTGACGCACCAGTGCAAGAATTTTCCCTTTTAATACAATACGATACCATCTAGATATTGTGTAGCATTCAGAATATTAAGGATATCATGCAATATATCAGGAAAGGGATAGTTTAAATGTCATATAAATTGGCCCTATTTAATAATAGAATTATTGTTACTAAACAAGCACTGAAAAAAGTATTATAAATAGAACATTGATATTCAGAGAATCATAAGCAACATAGAAATTATATTAATCTAATAAATAAAAACGTATTTTTATGAATGTAAGGATGAATTGCTATGAAAAAAAAACTAATATGAAAAATTATAGAGAAAAAGAAAAATATAATGCGAGGCAAGTAGAAGAAAAAGAAAAGGAGAAAAAATTAAGTGCCATAGGCAGTATTTTGAAATAGGATGAATGAAAGTAAAATATAAATACAAAAAAATTGAAAGTATAAGAAAAAAATAATAAGTTATCAGTCAGTAATAATAAAGAAAATATGTCTGTGATAAAAAGTAAAATAATAATAATAATAAGTAAACCAAAAAAAATCCCCGCAAGCTACGCGCAGAATTTTTCCAGATGGATGTGCTGCCATCTGTTGTTTATATTTACGAATACTTCTAATAGCATTATTATTTTTTTTAAACATAATTATCGATTTTATCGAAGTTTATTTCTCTCAGGTTTTTTTTTTCAATACTTTTGTCTTGAAACATGCTCAAAGTTTTATTTTTAAACTCGACATTAGAATAGGAAAGCACAATTAAAACAACATAATTATAATAAATTTATAGAAATGCTTTTTTCCCATAATCTGGCAATAATGGGGGATAAAACTACAATATCTTATTTGCAGATTTATATTTATTTGGATATTTTTCTCGTGGTCGTATTTTTTTAAGTACTGCAATGATTTGAGTCTTTGCAACAAACATAAAAGTTTTGTGAGTTATTAATTTTTACTAATGAAATTTTAAAAGCCGTAATTCTTTCAGATGATTTTAAAAAGGCTTGTCTTTCGGTAGAGAGAGAGAGAGAGTAATTTTTATTATTATCCATTAAATACAAAAAACTGCTGTTAATTATTTTCACTTCTAATTATATCATGTCTCACAAATAGTCAAATGTTTTTAATACTAATGGAAGCTAATAAATTCCTCCGTCGGAAGTCCTTAGAGTAAACCACTTGAATTACAGCCACCAAAGTCCAAAAACTATATTTTGGAGGGTGATATTTGGCAGAGGCTTCTCTGAAATTCTCTTGAGATTTTAATTAATTGCAAAAAAAATCTTATATTATTAAAAGATCACACTTCTGATGGTATTTATTGAACTTGGAAAATAATTTGCATTCATTTTTCAATCTTAATTTTACTAGAACTCATTTACAACAATAAAGCGGTATTTTTTAATAATTTTGTAGTCTTAAAACCCTCCTTCTCAGGAAATTGGCATTTGGGGTTTTCACTACACAATATATTTCGAAAATATTCAATTCGTCTTGAAACTTACTTGGGGCCTTGAACTTCAAATTATCTTTGAGTACCTCGACTATAGCAAGATATCGGAAGATTATCTTAAAAAATAAGCTTTAATTATTTTTTAATTATAAGTTGGCTATAGTTAGTTATGGCTATAGCCAAATGTGGTTTCCATGATCCTATTTAGAAATTACAACAAATAATTGGCAAATGATAATCGAGATGAATATCGTCTTAATAATCAATTCATTCTCATTGTTTGGCGTTTTTCATAAAATTGTTACCATTCGTGAAATAGTTCCAATGCGTTGAGATTAATCAAGCTGTGTGGACTAAGACTTCATCACCTTGAATTGACATTAGAACTGTTTAGAATTTTAGTGTCTGTTTATTGAATATATATCACTATTTCCATATTAAGTAAAAGATTTAATGTAAAAAAATAAAGTATCCTTCTAAGTATACATGATTTTGAGCTATAAAATTTCTATATAAACGCGATTTTAGTGTTTCTTAACGATAATTTTCGAAAATATTACAGTAGGAAAAATGACTTTAGTAGCATATCAAAATTTAAAGATTAAAATGAAATTGCTATGCTTATTTCAATGTACCATGTCATAACATCATTTCTTAAGCGGCCGAGCACCACATGCTCGTTCGAGTTAAATTATATTTTTATTCATTTTAATGGTTTTGTCGAATGAGTCACTTTAGTATTGCAAACAAGCATAAAAACTTGTCTCGCATTTACTATTTTTAAAAAAGTATCACATTTCCTATTTATTTCATTTTATGTAAACACGTACTCAAAATGACATTTTTGTAAGTTTTTATTTGCTGTTGTCAATCACTTTTTTAAAAAATTGAGCTTCTGTAAAGGAGATGGCAACGCGCTATTAAAAGCTGATATTTTTTCAGATCCTCGTGCAGAAAATAAAATTTTTATTTTTCTCCTACGGATTTTTGTTGATGCCTGAAAACCTCATTCCCAAAACAATATCATGTTCTGATATGACAAAATACTTTTCAACGATACCAACTATTTTTTATATAAAATTTATTTTAATTTTTATTTAGTTAATTTAAAAATGTTTTAAATTTATAGCAACATGTTTAATTGTTGAAATGAAAATCAAATCATTTGCATTGTTGCAAATTATATTATCATGTCAGAACATGATATTGTTTTGGGAATGAGGTTTTCTGGCTTCAACAAAATCCTGTAGGCGAAAAATAAACATTTTAATCCGTAAAAATTTTATTATCTGCACGAGCATCTCAAAAAAGCAACTTTTAATAATGCGTTGCCATTGCATTTACAAAAGCTTGGATTAAAAAACATTAGTTAACGAATACAGCAAATAAAACCTCGAAAAATGTCATTTTGGGCAGTGATTATATAAAATTAAATAAATAGGAAATATGATATTTTTTAAACAACAAATGCGTGACAAAATAGTTTGGATCGTTTGCAGTACTAAAGTGACTCATTCAATGAAACAATTGAAATGAATAAAAATATAATTTAATCTGCACGAGCGCGTTGTGATTGGCCGTTCAAGAAATTATGTTCTGACATGATACATTGAAATATATACAGAAGATTTCATTTTAATATCTTTTTTTCAAAATTGCTTCAATCAAAATATGAAAAATTGACTTATTTTTTATATTAAGAAAGTTTTAGTATAAAACTTGTTTTGAATATTTTTAAAGTATGCCTTATACGTACTTATTTAAATTAAAGTACTTGTTGTATTTATAATTAATTCCGAAAAATCAATCGCCAAATTCAGAAAATTCAATTGCGAAAAAAAAATTTAGTGTCTCCAAATTAAACTACAGCTTCTCTTTTCTATGATATAGTTGCTTCCATGAAGATGTAGATAAATAATAAATGAGATGCAAAACGCAATAAACAGAACTGTGTAAAGATTTTGAATTAATGCATTATATGTATATTCGTATGTATGATACAATTGAAAATTTTACCAACTATTAATCCCCGCGAACGAATTGGTCGCCAGAAGAAAATGTTAAATAAACAAAAAAAAAATAATAATAAATTTTATTTTACAAAGTTACTAGAATAAAAAATCAAATTATTATAAATCATTATCTGATCTTTAAAGTGATCAATTAAAAAAATGTGTAAAATTAAAAATAAATGGAACAATTATTAAAAAAGGATAACTGCGTAATGTACTTTGCCTAGAGTCCCAAAAATGACTAATTCTGTTTGCTAATGGGCATTGGGTCAATCTAATGATGCAGATTTTTTCATGTTGTGCTTTCTCAAATAATGACCACGCCCACTTAACTGGGTAATCAGACGAAAAAAAAAAAATGCCCACAGCATCGTATTGCGGTTATAAAAAAAACAACCGATAGCTCCGATCTTCTTTTTCAAAATAACCCTATACTATAACGAATAACAGCTTTATATTCCTTTTTATTGCAAAACTGGATCTTTCAGAATCTTATTTAAAATGTCTGAAATCACTGTTTAAAATCGAAATTCTTATCGAAAGTTGTTTCATTTTTAGGTAGTTTTCACGCCGATTTAATTCACTAGCGGCAATAAAAATAATTGACTAAAAAAAATCAGACCAATCCGAATTCAATTTGCAAGGATCATTATCTTCGCTACTGCTTTCACCAGTATTTGAGATTAGGCTCACTGAAGCAAAAAGTCGTCTGCGCTATGAAATCACTTTCTTGTGACGTAACATGCTGCATTCGTGTTGAAAAGGTTGAGTCAGAATAAATGTGTGGAGCAATATATTCTTGCATTTAATAAACAATTCTTGTGTTCAATAGTTCCATTCTTCCATTGAATAAATATGTGTGTTTTTGCAGCTACTTTTGATCGGAACAATCGAAATTTGTTTGGAAACAATATCTATTGCATGTCACTTAGAACAATTACATTCGAATTTTAAATTATATGGATTTCTTTGTTTTGGTTGGAATCTGATCTCTAACATATTAAGAAATAAATGCATAATACATAAAATGCTCCGAAAATGCTTGCTGTATAATATAAAAACATCTTTGTAAATGAAATTGTTTTTCTTGTATACTTTTATTGAAACATTTATCAAATCTTTTAGGAATTTTTTTTCGTAAATACTATCTATATCTATACTACTATTATAAAAGTGAAAGTTTGGATGGATGGATGATGGGGTTTAAATCACGCCAGAACGGCTGAAGGAAATTGGATGAAATTTAGCACAGAGATAGATTATAGTCTACAGAAGAACATGGGCTAATTTTTATTCCGGTTAATTGAGTGGTTAATTTTTTATTTTTTAAAAGCTAAATTTTTCGCCAAAAAATAAAAACATCTGCCTGAGGATTTTTAATCGTTTGTTTTTATTTTTCTATTTCCAGTATTCTTTTAATATGATCTTATCTAATGGAAATCTGTTATTTATTGTCGGATTTCCCCTCAGAAAACCTTTTTCTCCTGAACAAAAAATTTTAAAAAATACTAATCGTTAGTTTTTATTTTTCTGTTTGCGTTTTTCATTTTAATATTTCTTACAATTCAAAGGAAGGTCTATTAATTTTTTTCTTAGGTTGTTCTTGTGTTAATATAATTTGATATTTCCTGTTCATTTCTCTTGATTTTTTTTCTTGCTGTATGTATTCCTTTTGCCTATTTTCGTCATTTTTGATTAAATTTTTAAAAGTACCTTTATAATTTCAGTACCTAGCTTTTAAGTATTTTTCCCCACGCTAATGATGTTAGACGGAACATGTTTTCGATCGGTTATTTGAAAGGATTCTGCTTATTTTCGTAGTGTATTATAAACTTAAAATTAAACTGTTAATTAATAGATCTTTTGATTCCTTCAGAAGCGCGTTTAAATAAAAATAAAATAGATGAATTGAAATTTAAATATTCTAATCTGCATTGCGTTACCACCAACTGGTGCTTAAAATTCACGTCTTTGCATTGCTCTGACGAAATAATAGAGAGATATTCACAAAAAAGTCTAAAATAATAATTCGATAAGCCTATATCAGAATCTTTCTATCTATTTATATATGTTATAATCTAATAAAAAAGATAGTTTTTTTTTCAACGAATCCGTAATTTTGCATAAACTATGTCCCAAATTGTGAGATACATTATAAAAAGACTTTAATTAAGATAAGGATTTAGGAAAATATTTTTCACTTTGCCTAAATATTAATTATTAAAAGTGAAAATATAAATAAAAAATGACTTTTAGGCTTTATCTTTCAAGGGATTGAACTATTTTTTAACCAATTCTGATCAAATTAAAGATTACTATAATCCGAAAATTGTGTCGATCGCTCGGTGTAATTATATTTTGACAAAATTAACCCATTAATAAGAAATTAAAATCCTGCGCTTACAACAACTCATGATCAGTGTATATACCTAGAATTCCACGAAGTCACACTTATTTATTTATTCATATTTTGAAATTTATTTCATATTCTGAAAACTATATACAAAAATAAATATTATATTTGAAAAATAAGTGAAAAAAATTCTTAAATTTGGTGAAGCAAATAATATGTAAAAAATCTTTCATTGAAATTATTGTATTTAAATGTTTCATTTATATGAGAGAGGACGCAAGAATTAGGACATGAGTCTTAAAATTATTGATATATGACAGTATATATTTTTATTGACCATTACAATCATCAAAACTGGCAAGCTGCGATTTTTTTAAGGATACAATATCCTGGGATATCATATGTCATACATACATTGACGATGAGCACAATATTATCATGAAATTTTTGCAACTGGTTCAAATGAAAGGGTTAAATTCAAAAATCCTGTTGTCGATGATGATGAAACTGATATTAATGCTATTCTTATAAGTCTCTTCTCGAAATAAAAGTTGTTATTTTTATCATGCCAGAAGTTGTTTTGGGGATGAGGTTGTTGGCGTCAACAAAAATCCGTAGGCGAAAAATTGAAATTTTATTATCTGCACGAGAATCTCAAAAAATAAGCTTTTATTAACGGGTTGCCATTGCATTCACAAAAGCTCTGATTTTTTTAAGAAATAAGTTAATGACTACAGTAAATAAAACCTAGAAAAATGTCATTTTGAGTACGTGATTATATGAAATGAAATAAATAGGAAATGGGATATTTTTTTAAACAATAAATGCAAGACAAAGTTTTTTTGGATCGTTGGCAATACTAAAGTGACTCATTCGATGAAACGATTAAAATGAATAAAAATACAATTTAACTTGCACGAGTACGTGGTGCTTGGCCGTTCAAGAAATTATGTTCTGACATGATACACTGAAATATGCATAGCAGATTTCATTTTAATCATTTTATTTTTTTTAAATGTGGTTTGCCATATCACCAAAATCTAGATGCATAGATGATACCTTGAGAGCACTTTCCTTTCAATTTTCTCTCTCACAACCACAACATGGAGCTTTGGGCTTCATTTTTAGACTGCCAAATTCCAGATTTAAATAGTTTCTTTCAACCAAATCCTTTCTTAATCTGAAATGAATCTATAATATTTACACGATAATTACATTTTCGTTCATTTAATCAACCCCATTTAAGAGGTATTGTGTTTCCATTCCCAAGGTTTTCAAATTAGAGGAACTATCTACCTTTTGGTGGATTAAACCAATATTATTACAGAAATCTGCTATTTTTGAAGTAAATAACCCATGCCGAGTTTCCTTCATCTAACTTATTGTATTCTCGAATATGCCGGCTTCCTGGCATGGGGGTAGAGAGTACGTGTACGGTTCGAGTAGGTTTGTTCTTTTATATTCTATCTGTAAGGTGATTGAAGGTGCCTTCCAGTGAAAAGGGTCTGCGCAGGTGAATGTGATGAGTGAGTAGCAAAAGTCGTATTCTTGACCCTAGTTAGCGCTACTACAAAGCAAGAGACGCTGATTAGGCTTAAGTAGCTGGCTACCTCTGCGAGCTTGGCTATGACAAGTGCCATAAGAAACAACAACAGCAGTCCTAATTATTACCCTCATACACAAGAGCATAGGGAATTGGACCAAATTTTTATCCAAAATTTCATATATAGGGTGTCTTTCTACTCCAAATAGACTGTGAATGGCGATAGTTATTACCTTGGTGTCTAGGATAGTAAAATGACCATGCGATGCACTGTGAGGATAGTTGTTAATCTAAGAGAAACCATAGTCATTTAATTCAGGGGGAAATGGTAATAGAAAGAAGAATTATATCTTTATCAAAACAATTAATAATATTAAAACAAAATACTTAAAATCATTGTAATCATTCTGAACATTTTTTTAAATGTCTTCTGTAAAAATACACTGCCGGAAATAATGCAATTCTATAAATACTTACACCAGTATTTGATAACTTCTGCTAAATTATGGTTACTTTATAAGTGTTATAGTTGTTACTTATGGCACTTGCCATGGACAAGCCCCGCTGATACATCAGCAGATTTTACGCTGGAGATATACGTCTCTTTTTTTACAAGTAGTGCCATCTAGGGTCAAGAGTACGACTTAGCTACACACACACACACCACGTAAGTTTTTAGGGGGCGGACTTCATTCATTCATATTCATTCACTCATCTCAGCTCGTAATTTAGATCTGGAAGAGAGTACGATCACCTCTGACCCAGTACCCCCAGTGGTATTACGCTCGACATGGATGACTTTGAGACCACGAACAGATTTAACGAACCGCTTTAACAAGCACCAGCCGCCACATACTCGGGCCGGTGAGTTTCGAACTCGTAACCTAAGGAGTACGAGTCCAACGCTCTATCAACCAGGCTATCCCGGCCTGAACCAGGACTCGGACCCTCGTTT
Organism: Argiope argentata; assembly: GCA_026289955.1. Taxonomy (NCBI): domain Eukaryota; kingdom Metazoa; phylum Arthropoda; class Arachnida; order Araneae; family Araneidae; genus Argiope; species Argiope argentata. The sequence continues at coordinate 2,470,566 of JAOUZG010035770.1, forward strand.
TCGGGGAATATGAGCTACCCCTATGCCAAGACTCCGGCCTTTAAAGACTGAAATATAATAGGAGAAAAATTCCGTTATAACTGAATTTTATGAAAATAATAACAAAAATAAAGAATGGTTGGTTTTGAGTTGAAATTAGTCGGTTTTGATTGATTTAGTCGGTTTTGATTAAAATGTCACAAGCTCAATTCCAAAATAATAACAGATGAAATCTACCATCGCAAATTTTAAGTTATCAAGTGAGAATTATATTATTTTTTAAAATAATTATTTGTCTCACTTATTTTAAGTCGTTAATAGTTTAAACCAGTTTGAAATAGCAATGCTGGTAAAAACAGGTCAACCTTTTAAAAACGTATATGCTTTCAAAGAAGCATAAACAATGCTGTTAAAAGCAAATAAAAAAATACATGCGATTAAAAGGTGTTGAGGAATATTGTTATTGATGTTTTATTCATTGCCTACAATTATTCAAATTCCCCCAAGTAAAACAACATTATGTTCTGTAATGATAATAAGGCTTAGGGGTTAATTTTTTTTTGTCCTTGAGGCGCAAAGAATGACATCTTGAAAAGTTGAAAGTATGTATGTATGTGTGTTTAGACGCTTTGAAGACTAGAAAATTTGACTCAAAATAACCAAACTTAATACTTAAATACTTTGGTTAGAAATGAGCATACTTAAAAAGATTTTTTAATTAATTAATTAAAAGTATATCAAAATTTTTAATTAATTAAAAGTAAACCAAAATATTATAGCAGAATTTTTTTCCAATTTTTTTAATGAGACCAATTAGGTATTTGTACAATTTTATTCTAAATTTTGGCATTTTTTTTAAAAAAATATTTTTTTAATTTCCAGAAATAGGTTACATTATTGCCTTCAAATTCAATTTGCTTTCTTTGTTTCATTAAAAATTGAATCACCTGGTTTTCTTCCTTTATTATAAGCTAAAAAAATATGTTTAATATCTGTGTAATTTACAAGGGAATTAAAAAAATTGAATTATAATATTTAGAAATTTAAAAAAAATAGATGAGTCGAATATTCATGTTTTTAATAGTGTTATGGAATTACTCTTAGTAAGAAAGGTTCATGAAAATAATAAATAAAATCTAAATAAAAAATTAGCATGGAATTAATGTCTGACAATTTGGCGAATTTTCGCCTAAAGGATTTATCTGAATTAAATTTTATAACTATTTTCGGCTATTTAGCTGGTCGCCTGCGATCAGCGATAAGAAACAAAATCTAAAAACAGAAAAATGATAAATTTAAAATTTAAAAACTCTTTTATCAGTGTGTTCGAAAGAAAAAAAAAATTTTTTTTAATCTGGATAAAACAAAAGTTATAAATAACATAAACATATAGTGTTTTCTGTTCCTGATTAAAACATAATCAGGAACAGAAAACAATTAAAAAAGATTATGAAACTACAATTAGTATCATAAGAAACAGAAAAAAATCCAAACATTCCTTGTATAAAGTTTAAAACACAATATAATTGGGATTATAATTTCAATTACACACTACAGCTATGTGTGGCTCACATGTTGTTGCTACTAATGGCACTTACCATGGATAAGCGCACTGACAGCCACTGGCGATTTTAAGCCGAATGAGCGTCTCTTGTTTTTGAAGCAGTGCCAACTAGGGCCAACAGTACGACTTAGCTACTCATTCATCACATTCTCTTGCACAGCCCATTTTTACAGGGGGGGGGCACATTCATACACCTCACAAATAGAGAGCAGAAGAACAACCATGCCTTAACCGGGACGTGTAGATCACGAGGAAGACGCGCTTCTTCTGTGTCAAGACACCGGCATGGCTAACATTCTTAACACATTTGCTTTGACGGCTAGAACTTTGATTTATAAGATATATTTTTAATTTAATACATTTATAAAATTGATATTGATATAAAAATATTTTTTTATTTAATATATTTACAAAATTGATAGAGTCGGGATAGCCTGGTTGGTAGAGCGTTGGACTCGTATTCCTTAGGCTCCGGGTTCGAAGCTCACCGGCCAAAAGATTCCCCGGGTGTATGGCGACTGGTACTCGTTAAATCTGTTCGTGGTCGCAGAGTCCTCCATGTCGAGAGTAATACCACTGCGGATACTGGGTCAGAGGTGATCCTTTTCTGTTCTAGGTCTAAATTACGATCTGAGATGAATGAATGAATTTGCATGAATGAAGTCCGCCCCCTAAAAAGGGTTGTGG
>JAOUZG010035770.1:2492795-2570276 GCA_026289955.1 Argiope argentata
AGAGAGAGTCTGTGTAATATTTTAAATTCTAATTTAAGTTCTCATTAATTTCCGAAGTTTTGTCTTAATTTTGACCATATTAACTTCATTCTAAAAGAATCTATTATTTCCGGATCTCCAGGTCCACTTTTTCTATTTAATTAATCCAAGATAAGCTTTGTAAAATGCTTTAGTCAGCGATTCTTTCGCTCCGAGCGAACGGATGAAAATCGCTGATCTAAACGAAATGCTTTTTAAAAGATCCCCGTGTCTTCTTTGCTTAGTTCGGTACGCGTCGAGAAAATCCCTCAATGAAGATAAGTGCCGTGAAAAATTATTTTCCCTGCAAAAATCTCTCTCTTGTAGATAAATCGTAACCTCCCGGAATGGAATGGATCACAGTTAAAATTTTAACCTGATTTTCCTGATTTCGGCCACGACTCAAGTTCAAATTAAATAAATATAAATTTATTTATAAATTAACCGAAATTTTGTATTTCTTACATTGTAATTTCAAGGTAAATTATTCCATAAGAAACATTTTCAAGCCCTTTTAAAATTTTTACCATTTCAACGATAGCAGTTCTCTTTTCGATCGATGCTCTGTTCAATTATTATAATTTTTTTAAAAAAATTCAGACGCACTAAAGTTAACATTAACAATATACTATTCAATTATTTTTTAAAGTTAAAGCTTTACTTCAATATATATGTCTTTTAAAGACAATATTCTTTGTAAACATAATTTTAATGTTAAAACTGTACATTAAGACATATATGAAAGCTTCAAGTAACAGAGACGTGGGTTTAATTCAAATTTTATCATGCGAGAACATGTTTGGTTCTGAGGTTTTGATGTATTCGATATTTACGAACAAAAAATATTTTTATCTGCTTTTACCAGTATTACATTATCATTATGTATGCTTTTTTGACAACAGATGCGTTTTTAAAATTCTGACAGTATACAATAATCTAGTGAGTGTGTGTGTGCACAGAGTGAGAGAGAAAGATGGATAGAGGCCATTAAAGAAGTTTCGGGATTTTTTTAAAACTGTTAATCAGTTAATGACAAATTAATTAAGATAAATAATAACTTAAAAATAATAATATTCTCACATGATAACTTGAAATTTATGATCGAAGATTTCATTTTATTTTTATTTTCAATTGTTTCCATAATCATATTTTCAAAAAAATCATTTTTTAAGACTTTAAAACATAATTTGTATAGTACTGTTACACCCCCCTAAATAACTAATTGGCATATGCCATAGGTGGACTAAGTCACGTATGCCATATGCATATGTGAATAAGAGCACATGCTACACCAAGGACATATTCTTTTCCTCTTTTGCACTAAGTAAGAAATGTTAAGCCGTCTGAAAACTTTTAAGGTATCATTAATCTGCATATTGATTAGTGTTTAGTCTAAGCCATCGGCTTATAAAGTTCTTGGTCGAAAGATTACGAGACAAAGTATTGATTTCATTGAATATGTGCCATGTATGCAAGTTAATGTGGGTTGTGGCGATTATAATGTATCTCTGCTAATGATAAAGTTGAATGCTAGAGCTTCTGGTATTTTGCAGACCAGACTGGTTAGCTCAGAGCTACCAAATTCGGTACATAGGTACCTTAGAACGGTCAACTATGTACCTTAGAAAGACTTTTTGAAATCAGAATTTAATAGGTATTGTGAAAATTTTGGCATTTTACAACGATAGTTATCCAAATTATAGCAGTTTGAAAATTTCATTATCTAGAAATTGAAAATTTTATATTTTAATTTATATTAGTTTTTTGCACAATATATATATTTTTTATCATGTCAGAACATGACGTTGTTTTTAGGATGAGGTTTTTGACATCAACAAAAATCCGTAGGCGAAAAGTAAAAATGTCATTTTCTGCACGAGCATCTCAAAAAAATCAGCTTTTAATAACGCGTTGCCATCACATTTACAAAAGCTCTGATTTAAAAAAACAAGTTAATGGCTGCAGGAGATAAAACCTAAAAAAATGTCATTTTGAGAACGCGATTACATGAAGTGAAATAAATAAGAAATGTGATATTTTTATAAACAATAATAAATGCGAAACAAAGTTTTTTGGATCGTTTGCAATACTAAAGTGACTCATTCGATGAAACAATTAAAATGAATAAAAATATAATTTAACTAACAGAGCACGTGCTGCTTGGTCGTTGAAGAAATTGTGCTCTGACATGATAAATTGAAATAAGCATAGCAGATTTCATTTTAATCTCTATTTTATTTCAATTTAGTTAATTTAAAAAATATTTAAAGCTTATTTTACAACGATATATTTTATTATGGGTTGAGAGTTAAAATATTTTTATTCTTGTTATTAATATTTCATCCAGCGATTTTTCTTATTTTTAATGATGTAGATAGGAAGATTCGATTTGTTTTTCCACGCAGAAAACGATCTGTGAAAATGTTCCACGTAGGGAAGGAAGTTTAGTCTTAAGTAATGATAAAAAGTTTTAAATTGTATCCATTTTCAAATTCTGCTACTCCTTCATGTGATGCAATCGTTTGTATCAAAGTATGCATAGAAAATTAGAGAAAGGAGTATTTATTTGAACGGATCAATATAAAGTCTCTAAATTAGTATCAATTACATTTCTATTTAAATTTTAAATTTAAAAATGTTTTACTGAAGACGCTATTAAGTTATGCAACTCAAATTATAAATATAAAATTTTTAGCAACCATTTATCTCAGTAAAACAAACGGGTCTCCAAAGGCGGCTAGCGTTTAAGAATATAATAATATTTACAAACTGGATATTATCTCCAAATTACGTGATACTTCAAGATGTATTCAATACTGTTCAAAACTTTTTAAGTGGGAGACCGCTGACTTAAAACTATCGAATTTCCTTTAGCTTTGATAGTTAGATTTCATTCAGTTCCACTTATCTTGTTCAAATTTTCAATCGTTTATGAAATACTTTTTATTCATCCATTCAAGTAAATATTTTTAAACTTGTAGAGGATGCAATTTGACTTTAATACAGTTTTGAAATATTAATTCCTTAATTTTTTATTAATTAATAAAAAAGTAACTTTATCGTCAAAAATCTTCATTTTCCCACCGCCGAATAAGAGATGAATTCAATTTGTTTTTTCCCCACGCTAATGAGGTTAGCCTTAACATGTTTTCGAGCCGATCATTTCAATCGGTTCTGTTTATTTTTATTAGTGTTTGATGAATTTAAAATTAAACACTGTTAATTAATCGATTTTTCAGATTCCTTTTGAAGTGCTTCCAAATTAAAATAATACAAATTAAAGAAAATTAAAAATTTCTAATCTGTAATGCGTTGCCCAACTAGTGTAGAAAATGCACGCATTTGCGTTGTCTGAATTGGCTATGAAAATTCAACGCAAAGTGAGTGTTCTGATTTTGTTCCGATTTATTTTCAATGGATACGAGCTTGATTTTGTTTTGACCAGGTATAATTTTTTGACCAATTATTTATATTGATTGTAATTATTTAATAAAAAGTAACAAAAATAAAAAAATTCTTTGTTGACTTAAGGAGGAATTGACTTAATTTTTTTTTGTTTTACTTGTTTTGGTTGATAATTGATAACTAAGGAAGTTGTTTCAAAATTTAAATAGAAATTAAATTGTTTAAAATTTAATAGGCATTTTAATATTTTTCCGCGATAATTTCGGAATAAGATGTCACGTGAGAAGCATTTTTACTCCTATAAGAAAAAAAAATACTGTAAAATCAGTTTTTGAGGTTTAATAAGTTTTTCAAAACAAATTTGAAGCTTAATTTTATAGCTATGATTTTCCTCTACAGAACCACCTGGAACGAAATATGAGATAATGAATGAATGAAAATGATGAATAGATGAAAATAATGATGAATGCGAATTAATTACTGTAATTTACTTAGTTTAAACTATTTCGAGGCAGAGTAAATTTCTTAAAATGTTAATGTTTTCTAGCTGGCATTCCTTCTATAAATTAAGTGATGTGATAATTGGTAACGATTGGAGAAATCAAACCACATGAAAAAAAATAGAAGAATCAAACCTGACACATTTTTCTTCGATGTTTCGAATTAAAGGTTTGAATTCCATGATGTTCATGACCATGCTTAAAATATCCTACATATAGAGTACTTGTAACAAAAAGAAAATTAAACTTACGATCCTTAGCTTTTTTCCGATCGTCTTTCTTTTCTTTTACTATAACAGACATTCTGAATCTTCAACAAATCAAGTAATCCTTGCTTTTTCAAATAACAACAATATTTTCACTTCTGTGGGGGGAAAATGCGTATAAAATAAAGTTAAGGCGTCTAATATAAAAATAAGATTGTACTTTAAATTTCGAAAGTAGAATTCAGAACAATAAAAATTTAACTTTCTTTATTTTTGAAGTTTATAATCTTAAGTCTATGGCAAGGTGACAATGGACAGAACATATAATAATGTATTTTCTAATACGCAATCCTAAATGTGGTACTAATAAAGTATATAAAAGGAATTTGTATTTTACTTAAAGTAAATAATTACATCAACCTAAAACATCTTTCTCTTTCTCATCAGATCCACTTTCAGTGGATTCCGTCTCTTGTCGAAGATGCTGGAAATGAAATTGCTTACAGTTTGGCTAGAGCTAGTGTTGGCAAGACAACTACACAGGCCTCTTCTCTTACTTACTTGGAGTTTTTTTTCTAAACACAAGGCTAAGAATAAGGCTATTTGGAGGATTGCGCTAGTGCACCCATCAGATTAAGTGAACTGGTGTTTTCCTGGTTCGGGGCAGTAGTAGACTAGATCAATCTGCTCTTATTATGAACGCCAGGGCCGGGATAGCCTGTTTGGTAGAGCGTTGGGTTCGCACTCCTTAGGTTACGAGTTCGAAACTCACCGGCCAAAAGATTCCCCGAGTGTGTGGCAAATGGTGCTCGCTAAATTTGTCGTAGTCGCAAAGTCCTTCATGTCGAAACTGATACCAACGGAGGATACTGGGTCAGAGGTGATCGTTTTCTATTCCAGGTCTAAATTACGATCTGAGATGGATGAAGGAATAAAATTGCACGACTTAAATTCGCTCTCTAAAACAGGTTATGACGTTTGTGTAGCTAAATCGTACTCTTAGCGCTACCTGTAAAACAAGAAATGCATATCTCTGGCTTAAAATCTGTTGATGTATCAGCCGGTCTTGTCCAATGGCAAGTGCCATAAGTAATAACAACAATTTAGGGGAAGCCATAGCCGTTTAATTCAGGGGGAAGGAGTAAAGGAAAGAGAAAAATGAGAAGGAAAGAGCCCCCTAAAAAGGGCTGTGACAAGTGTGTGGATAAGTAGTGCTCTTGGCTCTAGATGGCGCCACTTGTAAAAAATCTCCGGCTTAAAATCTGCTGATGAATCAGCGGGGCTTGTCCATGGCAAGTGCCATAAGTAACAACAACATTATGAATGAGTTTTGTCGGAGATGCTAAACAGTTTGAACTCTGCACTAAATGTTCTTTTACACAGGCCTTTGCTGGCCATATTTTATCTTATCTGGGGCTTACCAGCCAGGACCTGATTCATGATCCCTTTTTGGTACTGGGCTTTCTCAAGGTCAATGATTTCATGGACCCTGATATAGCTCTGCGGGTCACGGTGATGAGAAACACTAACAACAATAATATAAGTTATCATTATATTCTGCAGTTTCTGGTCTATAGAATAAGTATTCTAGTTATTTAAGAATACTTCAAAAATGCTTTAAGCTTCAAAATGTGAATAAATTCGAAATTTCGTGTCATTTATTCGCCGAGTTCCAATATTTAAAATGGTGGATAGAAATACAGTTGAAGAGCTAAATAATATATTTCTTAATATATTAATTATTTAACCAACAAAATTTTAAGTCAAACGTTTGATAATCTTTTAATCTAAACGAACTATGCTTCATATTTCTTTTTTAGATTAAAAAATGCTCTTTTCAAATTAAAAAAAAAGCCATTTAACTGGTATAATTTGTCTCCATACAAGATTTTTTCACTTTTTTAACATAAAAATCCATAAATATGACTATTTTACAAAGTTTATCAAAAAATTCTCCACGAATGGAGTCACATATTTTAAATTCAGTTATAAATGCTATTGTTATTATATGTACTAATTTAATTCATCCTTCTTTACTCACAATATGTCATTTATTGGGTGTCCCGGTTCGGGCATGGTTGTTCTTCTGTGTGCTATCTGTGAGATGTGTGAATGTGCTCCCCCTATAAAAATAGGCTTTGCAAACAAATGTGGTGAGTGTGTAGCTAAGTCGTACTCTTGGCCCTAGTTGGCGCTACTTCAAAAACAAGAGATACTCCTTTTGGCTTAAATCTGCCGCTGTATTTGCGGGGGCGGGGACTTATCCATAGGCGAGTGCCATAAATAACAACAACATTGCATTTATATGTTTGAAATTCGAAGAATAATCAAAAGAATTGAATATGAATTGGCATATATTCTAAATTATTGATCCAATCCAAAATTTGATGTAGATTTCCAATATCAGGCTGAGTTCTCTTTGGTGTCAAGATTCTTTACAAATCTTTTTTATATTGCTAATACTAGTTTCGAATCGTTGTGTTTACATGCACATGAAAAGAGAAACAAACCGACAGTTGAGTCGTTGTTGTTTTCAATTTTTGTGCCTACGTATACACTGTCAGACAAACGAACCAATAGTTGAAGCGGTGACAAATGTAATTCAATGTACAAAGATTCATTCACATTTACAGGGACAAGAATATGCATATCCATGGAAAATCAAGGCTTTGATTAGTTTTTCAAGATTTGATTCTGATGTTCTAGTCTGATAATAGAATCATATGCCAAATCTCATTTGTCAAGGTCTTTGAAATTTTTTATGCAATCATGATCACCAGTAGAGAGAGAGAGAGAAATGAAAACCCTTCATTTAAATGGATGTTCGCCCTTTTTTAATTAGAATTTTCTGTTTTGATGATAAATATTGTATCAAATATCATCCTCGTTGTTGTTTTTTAATAATTCTGTTTACAGAATCTTTCAAAAATCACTCAAAATTAGTTTTATCGAAAATTAAAAAGATTTCCAACGAGGATATCCATGCAATTTTAGATTTTTTTACAAGCAATATATTTTTACTTCATACCCCCCAAAAAGAAGCATGAAAATCACAAAGAATGTTACATTCCAAGCATGTATAGAAATAACATTTTAAAGATAAGAAAGTAAAATTTTAAAACTTGGAATGAAAGTATAGAAATCATTCAATTTTATCAAAGTTCTTGTTATAGCCTACAATCATTATTTAATTCATCATTTATTCAATAGATTGTAGAATATTACATTATGCCAACTTGACGTGACATAATATTATTTCCTTAGAAGCCTTATTTTTTTCACTTGAAGGTTTTTTTTTCTTGAATGTAATGCTAAATCTTACCGGCTCAAATTACTGCTAGAAATCATTCAATACCTTTTATTTGTTTTATATATTAGTTTTGAAAAGGCCTGCGTATAACACCTTAATAAATTAATTTAATAAAAAAAACTCCCTTTGTATAAGACTAAAATTACTTCGAAAGATATCTTTTTTTTATAAACTAGCTTTAATCAGATTTGTTTAGGGCATTTAAGTTAATAAAAAATAATAATTTTAGCTCGATTGCTAATTTTTTTTAATTCTACATTTTTTTAAAAAAAATATTTCAATACATTCCTCGGTTTTTAGCTTTTAAACAGTGTTGTTGTCTTAGGGAACAAAATTAATTATATCACACCTAAGGGTGATTATAGTTTTAGTTAATTGATTCCTTCTTGAAATCTTCTATATGAGTCATTTGTGTTTCAAATGTTACCTTGGTGCTGAAGAAATAAATAATCATAAACTTCCAGCGATATAATCCAAACAAAAGGTAATTATTACTTAAAAAAACTTGTTCAAAAACTATTCTACAGTTATTTTTCATGCAGCAACATTTTTTCTCAAACAAAACCTACCAAACGATCTTCGAACGGATTTAATTGCACAGGCCCTGAAAAAGAAGAATACAGACAGCAACATTTCAGGCTAGGTAGTGCCTGTCGCAGAACGCTCCCTAAAGACGAAAATACTACCTGCCTTCTGTGTTAACTGGGCTGAAGCCAAATACCATTAAAAAATACATTTTTTCCTCTTCTCTTCCCTAAATTTCCTTTCTTTTCAGCTTGAAATAGCTTAAATTTTAAAATAAATATACGGTAAGGTTCAAGAAAAGAATTGGGGAAAGTATCTAAATTTAGGTTTTCTTTTTTTTCTTGTCTGGTTTTTCATTCAGTTACCACAGATTTTCACGGCTATAAAAAATGGCACAGGCTTGGTGATATTAGGAAAAAAATAATGGCAGCTGTTTCTGTCGAAGGTGAAGGCAGGTGCAAAAGTAAAAATATTATCATGAAGTGAATGACCTAGGATTTGTAAACACGCTACAAATATTTATATTTAAAAATGCAAATGAATAATGGGACACGTTACAATCGATGAATTTTGTATACAGAATTGTAGAATGATATCTAAAATAACAAAGAAAATCGGTTTCACTCATTACAAGTATTATTGCTCGATAAACAAAAACTTAATACTGTGTTTAATATGTTTGTGACCCTGAATTTGAGTAGCAACTATTCTGCTTAACCCTTTAACGGGCGCAAGCTGTTTTCTTTCAAAATTTTCACTTTACTTTATATTTGGAAAAAGGAATCTCATTTATAACCAAAACAAGTATTTTTGTTAAAAATTTGTTGTTGGAGCTGTAGTTATTTCAGGGTTGGAAACACATATGTTTCATTTTCCAAAACATCAATGACATTTTGCTGACTTATTCAATAGAAAAATATGAAATATAAACAATTTCACAAGTAAATATGATTTTTGTAAAACTATTTATTATTAGTTATTTCAAAATTTAAAATGTATTAATTACTCATGAAATTAGTGGTAGAAAAACCAAATACAATGTAAGTTACAAAATGCATTATTTTAAATTATTATGGTGAAACAACATAACAAGAAGCTGAACGGAAAAGTAACATTACATGTTGATCATGGCACTTTTGTCCGTTTCTCATTAGTTTTGGAGCTACAATATTTGCAAAATATTTTAAGGTGGTGGTAAGATATTTACCACAGCCTTAAAAAGGGTTAATGATCTAGGCAATAGTTCAAGGATTGGAGCTCTAGTTTTCGCAAATTAAATATTTGTAAAATTTTCTGAATGTAAGAAAACAATGTGAGAATAATATAAGATATTTTTTTTACAATATCATAATTGAATCCATCATAATACGATAACATAGTTCAATCACTGACCTGTGTCTTATGTACCACCCCAATTTATGTTCTAAATCCATTGCAATACTGTAGGAAAGAAAAAAAAAATGTGGAATGTAACTTAAAAATAATGCGAAGTTAATGATTAATTAATATGATCAGATATATTTTTCGTGTGACATTGTTATGTGAATTGACAGAACTATGTTTGAAACTTATCCATTATTTTGATAAAACTTGACCTTTAAAAATTATTTTTAGAATCCTATTCCTGGTAAAATTTATATAATTTTAATTACAATCTGTTGTTTCTTAAGGCACTTGTCATGACAAGTTTGATGAAAAAGTCAGCGATTTAAGCCTAATCAGCTTTTTTTTGTAGCAGTGCCAACTAGGGCCAAGAGTACGACTTTTGCTACTCACTCATCATATTCGCCTGAACAACTCCTTTTTATAGGAGGGGAACAGATTCACACACCTTACAAATAGAACACAGAAGAACAACCCCACCCGAACCGGTACGCTCAGATCACGGGGAAGATGCGCTACTCCTATGCCAGGACGCCTGCATAATTACAATCTTTCTTACTATTAATGACAGTCCAAAATTTGTGATGATGAATTAAAATTTTAAGAATTTTGAAATATAGCTACGTTTTAATATATTATATATTATAATTTATTTATATATTAAATTTATTAAGGTATGGATATATAATAATTTATTAAATCGTGGAAAGTAGTACGTTGATTAATTTATCCAAATAGCGTTTAACATTTTAATTACAATACTATAACAGCTTTAGAAATGGTAAAAATAATATTAAAATGATAATAGCTTTAGATATGGTAAAAATAATATTAAAATGATATAGGAGTATTCTTGTTACCTATATATTTATAATTTAAACAAACTTTCAACAATTTGGTAAATAATTAATTCAAGCAATAACAAAAATATAATTTTTTATCCTTCGTTTGGTGACAGTTTTATATTTATCCGTATAAAGACATTTTCAAATGAACAATGCTATGAATTCCTCGATCGCAAATAAAATTTAATAAAACACACACTTTTATAGTATATAAAATTTAACCAGCAATTTCAACAAAATAAGTCTCATGCTATAAAAAGAGGATAATTTTATGCTATAAATTACTTACCAAGGACTGCAACAGATGAATTTTAAAGCTAATAAAACAATATTCTGAAAGCTATAATTTTTTACTTTGATAACAATTTACAATGTAACTGCAAATATACAAAAATGAATTGTGCTTATTTCATTTATTTCTTAATTCCAACTGCCAGTTTTTAACTTCCAACTCTGCTGTGATTCTAAAAGTCATTTATTAAACCAGCATTCGCGGTAAAGAGATATTTTTTAGAACGAACAAGAACAATTTTTCTATGGAAATTTTGAATTGAAACGAACCATAATAGGAAGAATATTCGTTTGCTTCTTTAAATTGCCAATTTACATATAATTTTTCTGGAAAAAAATTAACAAGGTTTTTGGAAAATGGCAACAAGACCATCATGAAATTTTAAATATTATTTCTTTTATTTTAAATTACATTTGTTCACATAAGATACCTTTATTTTTATTTAACGAATAAGCTAATTTCAGACAAATTATCTTTAATGTTCTAAAGTTGTTTTTGAAGCGAATTTTAATAGGAAAAATATTCGTTTGCCTCTTTAAATTGCACGTTTTAATATCATTTTTATGCAAAACATATCAATGTTTTTTGAAAATGGCAACAACGTCAGCTTTAAATTTCAAATTTTTTTTTGTTACATAATTGCACATTAGGTAGTTTTATTTTTATTCGATGTATTGATTAATTTCAAGCAAATGATATTTAATTCTCTAAAATTTTTGGAATGTTATAATGAAACAGCGATTGATAAATTTCTAAATATTTTTTTCGCTACATTTAATGTTTAGATGTCGAAACTAATTAAATAAGCAACAGGAAACAACGGAAATTTGGACGTAGATTGCCAATTTCTTTCCTTTCATTATTCTAAATAAAACTTTATAGCATTATACCCAATAAAAATCTTTGCTACTATGTTAAGGTAAGGTTATATTAATATTCATATTTTTATAGAATTCAATTTTATAAATTATATTGCCAGTGTTCCATTTCCTTCAATGTAATGTCGTCATAAATTTTAATTTCGATTAAAAATATTTTTAAAAAAACCTTTTATTGCGCATTGATACTTTGAAATTTTTAATTTAAAAAAGATTATTTTCCAATGCAAAATATTTTTACACTTTTTAAATGACAACAAAAATATTTTTACTAATAAATGATATTTTGAATTAGAATATTACTTTTAAATATTATAGAACACTTTTTAGTTCTATGCAAACGATTTGCTTGCTTTATTATAATCGTTTGACTCTTTTAGATTTTAATCCGCCTGTGAAATTAAAGTGGTAATTTGAGTTAGTAACAAATGGCAACGCCAAATTAATTTAAAAGTGAATGTAACGCTAATTTTTCAGAAATAGGGGATAACAGCCATTGTTGCTATAAATCCCAATACCTTACTTCTTTCAAATTTTTAGAAATCATTATTAGCATTAAAATAATGTTTGCAATTCTTTTAATTTTGATACAAGTATTTAAATTATTTTAGAAGATTTTAACATAACTACCTATCGATTTGAAGTGTGAAGTTTTGTTTGCTGGAATTAATTTGATCTTTGAAAGAAAGAAAGCCACTAACTTTCTATATATGCATAATTATAATAGAATAGACTGTTTATTACGTAAGTAATGAATTTTAGTAAAAGCATCATTCGAAATTTTTTTATAATTATTTCAAAAATAGCTTTTATTAAAATGATATTTTGTAATTTGCTCTTTATCATACAACTACTTTAAATTAACTTTGCATTTTTTTTTGAAAACTGCTGAAAAAGACAACAGTTCCAAGAAGTCGCCAGAATATTTGATTGAAACTATATCTGATATTTAATGATAAAAATACTGGCATCAAAACATGTTCCAATTTTTATTTACAGAAAATGAAACGTTATTCGATTAACTATATTATTACAAAATTAATTTTGTATGTAATTTATTAGTAATAATCTGAGAAGATGAAAACTAATATTTCAAAATTTAGTATCAAATGATGATTCACGTGTTATACTTATATATGAATGAAGCACGGATTATCTAATATTTGCATTTGAATAATTAAAAAATATTCGTAAGCTTTATTTTAAAATATTACATTTTTTATAAGATGGCGGAAAAATGCTATTTATTTTTGAAAGAATTTTATATTCAACAAATCAAATGCATCTTACATTATGGCTTTAAAGCTTTAATATCCCTTTACTCGGAGTGTGGGAACCTAAACAGGAAATAATACAAAAATGAAGCAGTGTTTCAAAATGGATGTCTGTTTTAAATAATTATTAATAACTTACTTTTGAAGTTAAACTTTAATAGTAAATAGAAGCTTCTAAAATGTTAATAAAAAGCATATTTAGGTTTTAAAAAAAACTCCTATTAATATGTTAAAATAAGCAGCATTCTCATAACTTCGTCTTAAACGATAGAAGAAAAAAAAATACAAGACCTGATATTTTAGCAACTTTAAAAAACGATATGGATTTCATTACAATAATGTAATATTTTGTTGCAAATTAAATTCAATGCCTTTTTGAAAATTAACATCAGACATATAAAAATTCGTAAATTATTAAATAATTGTCAACGAAAAGAGAATTACGATCACAAATTTCAAGTTATCATATGAGAACATTATTATTTTTAAGTCATGATTTGTCTTAATTTATTTAAGTCCTTAACCAGTTTAAACCGGTATGAAACAATCACGATTCTTCTCTCTCTCTCTATATATATATGTATATAAATATATATATACACACACAAAACTTTCAATTTTTCTAGCTGACAAACAAAATTTTGGTGCTCGTTGATTTTGAGGTAAAATAACAGCTATGATGTCATAGTTCTTTATCAGAATTTAAAAAATGCATCCGTTGTCAAAGAAGCATACTTAATAATAAAGCAGTACTGGTAAAAGCAGATCACAAGCAAACGCATCTGCTTTCAAAGAAATATACATAATTATAATACAATGATGGCAAAAGCAGGTAAATATATATATATATATGCGATTAAAAGATGTTGATGAATATTGTCATTTATGCTTAATACATTGCCTACACTATTTCAAGTTTCAATTATTCGTGGCCTTCAATTATTCAAATCCCCCGAAGCAAACAACATCATCTTCTAACATGATTATAAATTCTAAAGTAGTTTAAAATATGTTTTTGCATAATAATATTTTTGGCATTTATGGAGGGAAAGTGCAACTAAAATTCTAATAAAAAAATTTACAAAATCCTTTTTAGAGGCATATTTCCAGTCTTTACTGTATATCCGCTCGAAATTCAATAGCTCTATTGTCCTGTTGAGTGTCAACACACTCACAGACATGAACGCACATTCTTCTTTATTGTTAGTAGAGATACAAATGATTTTCAACTAACAGAAATTTTTTTGGTATAATGTTTCGAAAACTTTAAACATATCGGCTTCGCCGACAGAAGATGCCAAAAGATTTCTGCCAATTTTTTTTTCTATCTTGAAAGATTAGTTTGCGTAAACTTAAATTGGAAATCCGAAATTCACTGTTCCTCAACAATCTATTCAGCTTTCAAAAAAGAAGGTAAGAAATTCTATTTTCGCGTTTATCTGCCATTGTTTTCAAAACGCGTCTTGTGCCGAGTTTTTTACACTTACGCTCGCTTCGTGCTTGTTCTTGGCAGATGAAGACAAAGAGAATTTGAAATTAGCTGTCTTCGTGCGAGTTTTCAAGACGTCTGCTAAAAAGCCAAATTGCATGAATCCCTACCTACGTTCTTTGCCAGACATTCTTCAGCTTTAAAGTTAAATCTTTTTTTAACCCGAAAGTTCAAAGAACGATTAACTCGTAAATAACCTGAAAGCATGATATAAATTATCACCAAATTTTACTTACAACAATTTAGAATTATTATCTTCTAATATAAAACAGGAATGTGTATTATTTTTTCATTTATACTACTATTATTAATGTGAAAGTTTGAATGGATGATGTTAGTCAATCACGCCAGAACGGCTGAAGGTAATGGATGCAATTTAGCACAAAGATAGATTATAGTCTACAGAAGAACATAGGCTAACTTTTATTCCAGTAAATTGAGTGGTTAATTTTTTGTTAATTAAAAACTACATTTTCCACCAAAAAATAAAAAAAATCTGAAAACATCTGTCTGAACTTTTTGAACCGTTTGTTTCTATTTTTTCTATTTCCGGTATTCATCTATTATAAATAGGATTTCCCAACAGAAAGCCTTTTTCATCAAAACAAAAAATATATATAAAAAATCTGAAAACATCTGCCCTAGCTTTTTGAATCTTTTGTTTTTATTTAACCCTTTTTTCATTTTAATATTATCTTACTATTCTAATGGAATAAAAATAATTATTTATTCTAATAAAAGGATTATTTAAAAAAAATTATTTCTTCTCTTAAAGGAGCAATTATTTTGTTCTGTTTAAAATCGTCTGCTGACGAATTTCATCAGAACAGAAAATAAAAAAATCTGAAAACATCTGCTCAAGGCTTTTGAATCGTTTGTTTTTATTTAACCGTTTCTCATTTTAACATTATCTTACAATTCTAATAGAATTCTCTGGGATTTATTTGTTCTTTCTTGAATTTTTCGGCAGAAAGACATTTTCCTCACTGAAAAGTTCAGCTATTTTTGTATAAAACTTCTTAAATCATTTTCTGCTCAAAAGAAAAATTAGTTAACCCAGCAAGTTTATTTATTCTTTAAAATTTCTACTTAAGAAAAGCATCAGAAGGGAAGCTATTAAGTAGTAGGGAAGCTATTAAGAACCTATTTTCATGTTTTTTCTTACTCTGTTCTTATGTTAATATAATTCAATCTTTCCTGTTCATTTCTTTCTATATATAATTTTACAACATAGTGAATACTTTTCAATTCTTACTTTTAGAAATATCATTTACTACAATAATAAAGTGAATTTTGTTTGCCTGTACAAATTGTATTTAAAACAAGTTCTTTTTAAATCAATATGATTACTATATATAGTGTTCATTTTTGTCATGGACTAATACTTAGTTTCTAAAACGCTGAAGATGGTTATATATTTCAAATTAGAAAAATACTTTAAATTAAGAACACAGTTTTTATTCATTTATTTATTTGCTATTTTAGTTGATGAATATATTTCTAAATTTTTATATAGTCATCATCTATAAATTGTATAAAATGGTCTTCTGAAAGTGTCTATATGTTTGAACCACAAAAACTCGAAAAATAAATAAAGGATATTGGAAATATTTATACCGTTTTGTAGAGCATTTATTAGGGAAGGTTTAAGTACATAAATTTGTATCAAAATAAAAAAAGGAGTTTTATAATTGCGATTTTAAATTCCACTTGTCCGTGCATGCTCGGAAAATTCAAACTGCGCATGTGCAAACCGCAAGAGCTCTGGCATGCATATGCGATACATTTTTTTTTTTGTTTACGTCTGATTTTAAAGATTAATTCAAATCACATTAGGCCCAAAAGAAGGAAATCTAGCCTTTGCAGGAACACATTACATGTCAAAAAGTTACATTTGTTGCTCGATAAGGAAAATGAAGTGGAAAGAAACGTTCGGTTAGCGTATATCGGAGAGATAATTTCCACACTTTGGGAAGGAGAGTCTTTAAGAGCGAAATAACCGTCTTTCTTTAAATCGCACTGCAACTGAATCGCGGAGACAGAATGAATCTCCTGAGGAGCGAAATAATCGCCCGTGATTTATCTGAGGATATATTATATATATTTACCTTTTCACCAATCTAAATATTTCTGAATTTGTGCTATAAAATATTGTTTTGTAGCTATTTTGGATAATTTCTAAATGCATTTTTATGTTTATTTGATATTGCATAATATGCCCATGTCATATCGAGCGAAGGCTAGACTTAAGTTTAAAGCTAATTTTTCTTTTTGGTGTTATGCCAAAGGCAACGCTTTGCGGGAACTGATAGTATCTATAAATTACACTCAGAGAAAATAATCTTAACAAAGCAAATTTTAAAAAAGAACCCTATTCTTTTGCAACTAACACTGTCCAAATTTTGACGTTTTGAATTTATTTAGACATTTCTACGAAGATCCCGATGAAAATTTGAATTCGACATGTCAAACTGTGACAAAGAAAATGTTTTTGATTGTAGGCATAAAACTGCTATTTGTTTTAAATTTTTCTTTCAATTACGGTAATACGAAGAAATTTCGAAAAAATTTTAATGGATATATTTACTTATATGTTCGCTGTATGTAAATTTTTTTACATAAAGAGCGAATGAAGAACTTTTTTTTGCTATTTTCTTTTAAACGAACAAGACGAACATTTATTTTGATTGAAATGTTCTGAACCTGTGAGTGTTAGTTTATAAAAAGGTATTTATGCATAAATCCCTTATTTATCAGAAATATGGTCACGAAAATCATATTAATATCCAGTCAAAGTAGGATCCGATGCAGTGACCTTTGAATATTTTCTACAGAATAAAGGTGAGTATTTTAATAATCCCATTATTGTTCTAAGTTGGTTTAACTTTTCTCAATACACATAATTTTTTTACATGTCCATTAATTGATTATTTTAAGTAATCCATTTCATTATTAGTTACACTAATCACTAACCATTAGTTTAACTAATCACGAAACTAGTCAAGAAGCATTTAGGGTACCAGAAAACCAGTCAGGAAGCATTTAGGGTATTAGCCAAGAAGCATTTCGGTTCTCTGCATTTTAGGGTACCAGAATATTCTAATGTTCTAATAAGTATTTTCCTGACTAATCCATTTAGCATTAATATTATTGGATATAGCGTGAGTTATAAAAAACGCTATATCTACACTTGAACAAAGTGATTTCAAAACATTGACAGATTTCAATTCTTTGAATAACATTTTTGTGTTATACCTTAAATCCAAGAATATAACACGCTTCTTAAAATATATTATTACTTGTTTCTGCACATTGGAGAATATTATGCAAATTAATTTTTTTAAACCCGTAAAGAACAAATATTACTACAGTAATTAAAATTCTATTAATTGTTGATTAATAACTTTTTTTCAGCCGGCGATTTGGCCTAGAAGTAGCATACTTTTTCCGTGGACTGGCCGTCCCAAGTTCGAATCCTCGTTCGGGCATGCTTGATCCTTTATGTTTTCTATCTGTGAAATATGTGAAAGAGCTAGAAGTTAGACTTCTGCCCTCGCGTGGTCGAGGGCTTTTGCCTTCAAAAGCTACAGCACACTCGGCTTACATCACTGACGGTTCATCAACGGGATTGTAAAGTGCCGTTATGTAACAACAAAACAATTTTGCTCTTACTTACAAATGTCTTTATCTTTTGTAATGAAACGACTGTGAATTCAAAGGCATTAAAGCTGCAGAAAGACCAGATCTTGCTTGGAGCGCTGGCAAATGATTCTTTTTTTTTCACTCTCAAATTCGTCCTCGTTCTCTTTTCCATTCACTCTTTTTCTTCTTTTTTCTTATCTTTTTTTTATCTGCTACTTACGAGTTTCGTTTCCGATTCTTATTGTCTCGACAGAAGCACATTTAGTTTATCAGCTACTAATTTTCTTTTGCTAAAGGCCATACTTCTGGCGAAAGATAAGTAAATAGATTTCTAAAATATTATTCAGATGATTCATTTTATTGAGGAATTGATCATTATCAATTAGTAGTCGCCTTTGACGACCTACTGCTTGGCTAGGAATATTCCTTATATTTAATTTTATTTATAACTCATAGCCATAATTTCATGTTCATGAAATCATCAAACATTAAACGTACCACTTTAACTGTTTTACATATGCTTTCTTTATTGCATACATGAATCTTCCAAATGAAGGTCATTTCAAAGATGTCGCTGTGCGTTAAAACGTAAATATACAGCTCAACTGTCTTTTTTAAGTTCATGTTTATATTCTTTTTACTTTGAATTGTAGCAAAGATTAATTATCTGAGATTTGAAATCTTTATGATTTAATTTTGCACTTTTGCATTTCATTTTTTTTTCTATTAGTAGATTGCTATTTGCTTTAAATTGAATTCAATTTTTGATTTAATCTAAGTATTCGTGAATATTGCGACTTGAAAAGATAATAATGCATAAAAATGAAACTTTTAATGTTTCGATGTATTTGCATCTAAAATACATTTATTACCAATATATATATTTTTTATTTTTTAAGCATTCTGTCAAAGAACATGAGATTTTCTTCTGTAACTTCAATTAATCTGTGACATTGAATTACGAGATATTACTGGCAAGTTAATAGTTCTTATAGATTTCCACATATAAAATCAATTTTCCTTATTCCCTCGATTTTTTTTAAGAAATTGGCTCCTTGCCAAAGTAAAACATCTCCCAAATCCGCTTTCATCGGCTGAAATTCTTTGAAATGGTCTTTGAATCTGAAACTTTATTGAAAATCGATGAAAAGTATATCTTGATTGTTCTTGTTGTGAATTAAAGACAAATGTTCAAATAATGACCAAAAATTTTAGGAAAAAATAACATTCTAAGAATCAATAAATTTTTAGAAAAAGAGCATCATTTGTAAAGATTTTTTTTTAAATACTATACATTATATCTGAGGTACAAAACTGACAATTGTTTTTGATTTTAGATAATATTTTTGAATTGTATTTATAATTATTAGAATCGATAATATGGAATATACATGTAAAAACTTATTAAAATAGCATCGAAATTTTTTAAAGAAAATACTACTTTAAATTTTAAAATTCTGGCATTAATTCAATATTATAATAATTTGTGTGCCAAATTTTATGATTGTTTGTAAGATTTGTGTGTTCACCGTAGACATAAACACAAGCATAAACATGTTACGAAAATTAATTAATTTCACATACAGAACATTTTATTATCAAATCACAATCACAAATAATTCTTTTTTATGAATATTAATTAATTTTAAATAAGATTTTATTATCGTTTGCATTCCGAATATAAACTATTAAAATTTCACTGATTTAGATATTAAATGCTGAAAAATACACGAATCAGTTAAATTGATTCATTTCATATTTATGGACATTAACAATTCATATGTTGACGAATAAATTTGGTAGTTGGACATCTTTCAAGCTAAAGACTTATAAAATCAGAATTTACACTTCTATAAGGAAGGAAAAAATTTACTGAAGAGTTAAAAACGTAATTTCTTACCTATTTTCTGTGATCCCGTTTGTCCCATGTTGTGCTGTTACAGATATTGAAAATTTCTAGTTACGTCATTTATATCTAACTTTAAATAAACAAGAAACACGAAATGTTTCTTTAAAGAAAACAAATATAGTGCCATGGAAACTATATTGATCTTTTTATGTCGATTTTTCAAAAGCAATGCCGTGATCAATAGCACTGTAGAAATCTTCCCCGAATGTGATCAAAGTAAACCTTACAGTGACTAAAATAGAAACGAAATCTTTGATACTGAAATATCTAAATAAAGCATCCAATAATGGAAGCAATAAATGACTCCGAGGATTTACGACATCTTTCTTTAATTAGCTAATGAACAAGTCCTAAATTTATAGATCGATGATGAACCTTGAATCAGTTGGTTTTTCATTTCCTAAATCTTTATTGATCGCTGAGATCGCAGAACTTTAATATTACGATTATGCCTTAAGAGAAGATTTAATTTCAATGAAATTACTTATTTGCAAAGTAAAAAATTTATAAACATCTAATTGCAATAGATATTAAAGCGCTGTAATTTAATTAACTTTAATTTATTCTATTTACTTTGTACGTGAATCTCTCTAATTGAACCAGTCAGATGACATCATAGTACCATAAAAAAGCTAATTCCTTTATCTTCTAATTGCTCATTGTCTTTCAAAGTGTTGTAACTTCACTTTCTAATTCTTTGAAAATTATGCTGATTATAAAGAAAATCTTTCTTCCTTAGCTTTGAACGATGAGAGATTCATAGCACTGAGCATTTGATGAAATCGTGAAAACTGCTCGGATTTCATTGTAATTATGAAAAGTATATAAAAAATATTTTTAAAAAAGGCCAAATATTAGAAAAAGAAATGCATAGCAATTTAATTGGTCATCTTTAGAAGACAATAATTGCTTAGTTTTTAAGACTGGCACAAAAATCACTTTTTGAAGTAATGTTTTGCCCGTTATCACTGAAAAATAAAAACCTTTTAATTTAAATGTAATTTAAAAAGCTTAATTAATATTTCTTAAAAAAAAATTCTTAAGGTGCATATTCAAAATCTCAAAAATTAAGATATGCATAATTTAGATATTCACCTGTTGAACTCCAACATGCATAGACACATTAAATATCACTTGAGCTATTAACTGTGTGCACCTTGGAGGTAAAAATGTATAAATCAAAGCAATTTGTTTGAAAATCTGATTTTTGGCATTCCCCCCCGCGAATTTTATAAAATATTAATAATCACATAAAAACAAAATTTCTTATGAATGATATGTCCTTTCAAAATTTAAAATTATGTTTTTCTATTGATATCAATTTATTAACCATGAAAATTTTTGCTAAGTTTTGGCAAATTAAAAACTTGTTTAATCTTTAAAAATAAATTGTATTGTTATCTTAAAGTTAAAATCGTTTTCAATGCTTCATTAGCTATCTGATCGCGAAGTTTTTTTCCTTTGTTGAAAATTAAAGAAAGATTTTGTTCAATATCTTTGATCAATATCTTCGTTAATTGTATAAGTATCACTAGATTTATACAATTAATTCATATAATTAAAAACACAATTTCTTAATTTTAAAATAATATAAACATTCAACTTCGTTCGATAGCATTTTCTAGAGAAATAATGAAATAAATTAAAATCTTGCTAATTTTAATAATGAATTAAAAAATTAATTAAAACTCGAAACAAAAACTACTTCCAGATGCATATAATCACCTTCCAAAATATAACGTGCAAAATTTTATAGATTGAGATCGCCAACCTACATGTTTCTCTTTTATTACAAATAGAGATAAGTTTTTCAAGTTGGTATTCTTTCTGTTAATTACGTTGTATAAAAGTCCCTATGCGCAGAATACAGCAGATGATGCAGTCAATCAAAATGAAGGCAAGACAGACGAATCCGGCCTAAATTTTTATCATGTAACGACGGTTCCGATTAAAGATTTGACTTTTGTTTATCTCTTCCTGTCTTCTTTCAAACAAAAGTGCGAAAAGAAAATATTTTAAGAAACCTTGATTTGTTCACGAAAAAAATAAGTCTTTCATTAGCAAAGGAACTTATCCGATCTGAAGTAATCTTTCAACTTATAACATAAAATCAGAATAGAGCTAAAAATCACCATGTAAAAATGAGTAGCAATAAGCACATGGAAAAATAAGAAATATCGTCAAAAGTGAATAATTTTTTTATTTTAATATATATGATCTATACAGATTTGTGTCGTGAGTTTATAAATTTCAAGTGATGAAAAAATATTGAATTTTCCATATTATAAATGATTTGTTAATCAGTGTTAGTTATACAACAAATACAATCGGAATTCAATAACCAGGCAGATTAGTTAACTTTTTCGCTTTTGCCATACATTTGCATCAATGGGGACCACAGAGAAAAGTGTTCAAGTGAAGAGTTTTAGAAATTCTTGGTAAAAACAAGCAATTTCCAATGCTGAATATCAAAAGCGTTTCTAACGAATTAATACGTTTAGGAACAAAACATTATTTAAATTGAAGCTTATCTTAAATGGTGAAAAGAATTCAGTGTTGTTACGACGGGAAGATAAAAAGGGGAAAAAAGTAAATTTTTTTCTGGTAAAAATTTTGAGGATTACTCTTAAAATTTAATTAAATTAGCATATATAAATTAATAATTTTTCAAATTGTTTTTCTTTGATATGGTATTTACTAAAATATAATTAGTTTTTTAGAAGTAAATATATTGTAGCGATTGAAGGTCGCGGTACGAGCCTGCGGCGTTTGAGCCTGTCGCCGAGTAACATACCGATCAAGCAAAAGGGACCCTTCAGCTCGAAGGATATTATCTGGATTATAAGGCTAACGCTACAGTACTTCCTCACCACTGAGTCAGCGAAGAAGCGAACGATTTTTTTTGTATTATGCCAAGTGTTATGGCGAGTTGCTGGTTGCTCGTCAAGTGATCCTGACGATTTTGTTGCGGGTAGACGGCGCCATGACTGTAGCGGAAGGTTGCGTTGTCAAGGTCACCAATGTAGTGGTTGAAGGTCGCGGTACGAACCTGCGACGTTTGGACCTGTCGCTGAGTAACATACCGATCAAGCAAAAGGGACCCTTTAGCTAGAAGGATGTTATCTGGCTTATAAGGCTAACGCTACAATATCAATAGAAAGACTAAAAATAATAGAGTGTCACATGGGATAAGTCCTTATTATGCCACTGACTAAATTTTAGAAACAAAAGTATAAATAACAGTTTCATGTACCGTATCACTGAAGCTTACAATATTTAGATTGAATGATGGCATTTCTTTGTGATTGGTTCGTAATTTCTTCCCGACAGCAAGAGTGTAACATTCTTGGCAGTCTGCCAGCTGAGATTCATGGCTAGAATGGCTGAAGTACAATTGATAACAACTGAACCAATATCCAAAATTATTTCTTATCTTATGTTTAGACAATTTCTCCGCCAAAGCTCATTTTTCTTATTGAAAACCGATTGTAATGATTTAAATCTGTCCTTCGATAAATAAACTACAGGACCTTAATACTCTTTGTTAAATGTTTAAATGAAATATCACAGACACCCTTTGGAGGCACCACAGAAAACCACAAATGTTGATGACTCATGCTGATTGGCCGTCAAGTTTGCGAATCAGCTTTAAAAACTTTGGTAGAATGGTGGTGGAGCGTGCAGAGTCGTTGCAAGTGTCGAAGATGTCTCTGGTACAGGGCTTTTGTTCAAAATTTTATACACGTATCTCCTGGAGAGAGGCGTTGTTGGATCCCTGGAAGGCTGTATTTGATCATAGATGTCGCTGTCTGTATTTCTCGGCGTCACATATTTGGATGATAACGACCTTGGACTTGTTACTGAGCCCTGAGATAAGGGTTCTGAAAAATACATTTAAAGAAAAATGAAAGCATGAAAAATAAATTCACATCGTAACACTGAAAAGTAAAGAAATATTACTAAATTTAAAAGAGAGTTATCGAGTGCAACTTTTTAATAGATATAGAAATGTGTGTTCGTGTTTGTGCATGTAATATATTTTTTTCAGGTGTCAGATCGACATGAAGACAAATTTAAAATAATCTTCAATTTATTTTTAGATGGAAGGGCTTGGTTTATTATGTAGATAACAATGAAGACGTATCCATTTGCAGGAGAGCACAGGAGAAATTTGTGAGAAGTTTTCCCTTCAGAGCTTTTACTGAAAGATTCTAATAGGAATTTCTTTGCGCATGTCAATTCAAGAAAGGAAATCTTAAATATTCTTGAAAGAAATCCGTGAATGTCAGTTTATTATTTTTTATGCTAGTGTTTGCGCCATAAAAACTATACAGTCATCAAATTTCTGAGAATATTTTAGAAATAATTAAATAAAAAAGATGAATATATATATATATATATATTCATCTTTTTTATTTAATTATTTCTAAAATATTCTCAGAAATTTGATGACTGTATAGTTTTTATGGCGCAAACACTAGCATAAAAAATAATAAACTGACATTCACGGATTTCTTTCAAGAATATTTAAGATTTCCTTTCTTGAATTGACATGCGCAAAGAAATTCCTATTAGAATCTTTCAGTAAAAGCTCTGAAGGGAAAACTTCTCACAAATTTCTCCTGTGCTCTCCTGCAAATGGATACGTCTTCATTGTTATCTACATAATAAACCAAGCCCTTCCATCTAAAAATAAATTGAAGATTATTTTAAATTTGTCTTCATGTCGATCTGACACCTGAAAAAAATATATTACATGCACAAACACGAACACACATTTCTATATCTATTAAAAAGTTGCACTCCTTAACTCTCTTTTAAATTTAGTAATATTTCTTTACTTTTCAGTGTTACGATGTGAATTTATTTTTCATGCTTTCATTTTTCTTTAAATGTATTTTTCAGAACCCTTATCCCAGGGCTCAGTAACAAGTCCAAGGTCGTTATCATCCAAATATGTAACGCCGAGAAATACAGACAGCGACATCTATGATCAAATACAGCCTTCCAGGGACCCAACAACGCCTCTCTCCAGGAGATACGTGTATAAAATTTTGAATAAAAACCCAGTTCCAGAGACATCTTCGACACTTGCAACGACTCTGCACGCTCCACCATCATTCTACCGAAGTTTTTAAAGCTGATTCGCAAACTTGACAGCCAATTACCATGAGCCATCAACATTTGTGGTTTTCTGTGGTGCCTCCAAAGGGTGTCTGTGATATTTCATTTAAACATTTAACGAAGAATATTAAGGTCCTATAGTTTATTTATCGAAGGACAGATTTAAATCATTACAATCGGTTTTCAATAAGAAAAATGAGCTTTGGCGGAGAAATTGTCTAAACATAAGATAAGAAATAATTTTGGATATTGGTTCAGTTGTTATCAATTGTACTTCAGCCATTCTAGCCATGAATCTCAGCTGGCAGACTGCCAAGAATGTTACACTCTTGCTGTCGGGAAGAAATTACGAACCAATCACAAAGAAATGCCATCATTCAATCTAAATATTGTAAGCTTCAGTGATACGGTACATGAAACTGTTATTTATACTTTTGTTTCTAAAATTTAGTCAGTGGCATAATAAGGACTTATCCCATGTGACACTCTATTATTTTTAGTCTTTCTATTGATATTGTAGCGTTAGCCTTATAAGCCAGATAACATCCTTCTAGCTAAAGGGTCCCTTTTGCTTGATCGGTATGTTACTCAGCGACAGGTCCAAACGTCGCAGGTTCGTACCGCGACCTTCAACCACTACATTGGTGACCTTGACAACGCAACCTTCCGCTACAGTCATGGCGCCGTCTACCCGCAACAAAATCGTCAGGATCACTTGACGAGCAACCAGCAACTCGCCATAACACTTGGCATAATACAAAAAAAATCGTTCGCTTCTTCGCTGACTCAGTGGTGAGGAAGTACTGTAGCGTTAGCCTTATAATCCAGATAATATCCTTCGAGCTGAAGGGTCCCTTTTGCTTGATCGGTATGTTACTCGGCGACAGGCTCAAACGCCGCAGGCTCGTACCGCGACCTTCAATCGCTACAATATATTTACTTCTAAAAAACTAATTATATTTTAGTAAATACCATATCAAAGAAAAACAATTTGAAAAATTATTAATTTATATATGCTAATTTAATTAAATTTTAAGAGTAATCCTCAAAATTTTTACCAGAAAAAAATTTACTTTTTTCCCCTTTTTATCTTCCCGTCGTAACAACACTGAATTCTTTTCACCATTTAAGATAAGCTTCAATTTAAATAATGTTTTGTTCCTAAACGTATTAATTCGTTAGAAACGCTTTTGATATTCAGCATTGGAAATTGCTTGTTTTTACCAAGAATTTCTAAAACTCTTCACTTGAACACTTTTCTCTGTGGTCCCCATTGATGCAAATGTATGGCAAAAGCGAAAAAGTTAACTAATCTGCCTGGTTATTGAATTCCGATTGTATTTGTTGTATAACTAACACTGATTAACAAATCATTTATAATATGGAAAATTCAATATTTTTTCATCACTTGAAATTTATAAACTCACGACACAAATCTGTATAGATCATATATATTAAAATAAAAAAATTATTCACTTTTGACGATATTTCTTATTTTTCCATGTGCTTATTGCTACTCATTTTTACATGGTGATTTTTAGCTCTATTCTGATTTTATGTTATAAGTTGAAAGATTACTTCAGATCGGATAAGTTCCTTTGCTAATGAAAGACTTATTTTTTTCGTGAACAAATCAAGGTTTCTTAAAATATTTTCTTTTCGCACTTTTGTTTGAAAGAAGACAGGAAGAGATAAACAAAAGTCAAATCTTTAATCGGAACCGTCGTTACATGATAAAAATTTAGGCCGGATTCGTCTGTCTTGCCTTCATTTTGATTGACTGCATCATCTGCTGTATTCTGCGCATAGGGACTTTTATACAACGTAATTAACAGAAAGAATACCAACTTGAAAAACTTATCTCTATTTGTAATAAAAGAGAAACATGTAGGTTGGCGATCTCAATCTATAAAATTTTGCACGTTATATTTTGGAAGGTGATTATATGCATCTGGAAGTAGTTTTTGTTTCGAGTTTTAATTAATTTTTTAATTCATTATTAAAATTAGCAAGATTTTAATTTATTTCATTATTTCTCTAGAAAATGCTATCGAACGAAGTTGAATGTTTATATTATTTTAAAATTAAGAAATTGTGTTTTTAATTATATGAATTAATTGTATAAATCTAGTGATACTTATACAATTAACGAAGATATTGATCAAAGATATTGAACAAAATCTTTCTTTAATTTTCAACAAAGGAAAAAAACTTCGCGATCAGATAGCTAATGAAGCATTGAAAACGATTTTAACTTTAAGATAACAATACAATTTATTTTTAAAGATTAAACAAGTTTTTAATTTGCCAAAACTTAGCAAAAATTTTCATGGTTAATAAATTGATATCAATAGAAAAACATAATTTTAAATTTTGAAAGGACATATCATTCATAAGAAATTTTGTTTTTATGTGATTATTAATATTTTATAAAATTCGCGGGGGGGAATGCCAAAAATCAGATTTTCAAACAAATTGCTTTGATTTATACATTTTTACCTCCAAGGTGCACACAGTTAATAGCTCAAGTGATATTTAATGTGTCTATGCATGTTGGAGTTCAACAGGTGAATATCTAAATTATGCATATCTTAATTTTTGAGATTTTGAATATGCACCTTAAGAATTTTTTTTTAAGAAATATTAATTAAGCTTTTTAAATTACATTTAAATTAAAAGGTTTTTATTTTTCAGTGATAACGGGCAAAACATTACTTCAAAAAGTGATTTTTGTGCCAGTCTTAAAAACTAAGCAATTATTGTCTTCTAAAGATGACCAATTAAATTGCTATGCATTTCTTTTTCTAATATTTGGCCTTTTTTAAAAATATTTTTTATATACTTTTCATAATTACAATGAAATCCGAGCAGTTTTCACGATTTCATCAAATGCTCAGTGCTATGAATCTCTCATCGTTCAAAGCTAAGGAAGAAAGATTTTCTTTATAATCAGCATAATTTTCAAAGAATTAGAAAGTGAAGTTACAACACTTTGAAAGACAATGAGCAATTAGAAGATAAAGGAATTAGCTTTTTTATGGTACTATGATGTCATCTGACTGGTTCAATTAGAGAGATTCACGTACAAAGTAAATAGAATAAATTAAAGTTAATTAAATTACAGCGCTTTAATATCTATTGCAATTAGATGTTTATAAATTTTTTACTTTGCAAATAAGTAATTTCATTGAAATTAAATCTTCTCTTAAGGCATAATCGTAATATTAAAGTTCTGCGATCTCAGCGATCAATAAAGATTTAGGAAATGAAAAACCAACTGATTCAAGGTTCATCATCGATCTATAAATTTAGGACTTGTTCATTAGCTAATTAAAGAAAGATGTCGTAAATCCTCGGAGTCATTTATTGCTTCCATTATTGGATGCTTTATTTAGATATTTCAGTATCAAAGATTTCGTTTCTATTTTAGTCACTGTAAGGTTTACTTTGATCACATTCGGGGAAGATTTCTACAGTGCTATTGATCACGGCATTGCTTTTGAAAAATCGACATAAAAAGATCAATATAGTTTCCATGGCACTATATTTGTTTTCTTTAAAGAAACATTTCGTGTTTCTTGTTTATTTAAAGTTAGATATAAATGACGTAACTAGAAATTTTCAATATCTGTAACAGCACAACATGGGACAAACGGGATCACAGAAAATAGGTAAGAAATTACGTTTTTAACTCTTCAGTAAATTTTTTCCTTCCTTATAGAAGTGTAAATTCTGATTTTATAAGTCTTTAGCTTGAAAGATGTCCAACTACCAAATTTATTCGTCAACATATGAATTGTTAATGTCCATAAATATGAAATGAATCAATTTAACTGATTCGTGTATTTTTCAGCATTTAATATCTAAATCAGTGAAATTTTAATAGTTTATATTCGGAATGCAAACGATAATAAAATCTTATTTAAAATTAATTAATATTCATAAAAGGAAGTATTTGTGATTGCGATTTGATAATAAAATGTTCTGCATCTGAAATTAATCAATTTTCGTAACATATTTGTGCTTGTGTTTATGTCTACGGTGAACACACAAATATTACAAACAATCATAAAATTTGGCACACAAATTATTATAATAGTGACTTAATGTCCAAATTTTAAAATTTAAAGTAGTATTTTCTTTAAAAAATTTCGATGCTATTTTAATAAGTTTTTACATGTATATTCCATATTATCGATTCTAATAATTATAAATACAATTCAAAAATATTATCTAAAATCAAAAACAATTGTCAGTTTTGTACCTCAGATATAATGTATAGTATTTAAAAAAAATCTTTACAAATGATGCTCTTTTTCTAAAAATTTATTGATTCTTAGAATGTTATTTTTTCCTAAAATTTTTGGTCATTATTTGAACATTAGTCTTTAATTCACAACAAGAACAATCAAGATATACTTTTCATCGATTTTCAATAAAGTTTCAGATTCAAAGACCATTTCAAAGAATTTCAGCCGATGAAAGCGGATTTGGGAGATGTTTTACTTTGGCAAGGAGCCAATTTCTTAAAAAAAATCGAGGGAATAAGGAAAATTGATTTTATATGTGGAAATCTATAAGAACTATTAACTTGCCAGTAATATCTCGTAATTCAATGTCACAGATTAATTGAAGTTACAGAAGAAAATCTCATGTTCTTCGACAGAATGCTTAAAAAATAAAAAAATATATATTGGTAATAAATGTATTTTAGATGCAAATACATCGAAACATTAAAAGTTTCATTTTTATGCATTATTATCTTTTCAAGTCGCAATATTCACGAATACTTAGATTAAATCAAAAATTGAATTCAATTTAAAGCAAATAGCAATCTACTAATAGAAAAAAAAATGAAATGCAAAAGTGCAAAATTAAATCATAAAGATTTCAAATCTCAGATCATTAATCTTTGCTACAATTCAAAGTAAAAAGAATATAAACATCAAGTTAAAAAAGACAGGTGAGCTGTATATTTACGTTTTTAATGCATTACGACATCTTTGGAATGACCTTCATTTGAAAGATTCATGTATACAATAAAGTAAGCGAATGTAAAACAGTTAAATTGGTGCAATTTTAATGTTTGATGATTTAATGAACATGAAATTATGGCTATGTGTTATAAATAAAATTAAATATAAGGAATATTCCTAGCCAAGCAGTAGGTCGCCAAAGGCGATTACTAATTGATAATGATTAATTCCTCAATAAAATAAATCATCTGAATAATATTTTAGAAATTTATTTGCTTATCTTTCGCCAGGAGTATGGCCTTTAGCAAAAGAAAATTAGTAACTGATAAACTAAATGTGCTTCTGTCGAGACAATAAGAATCGGAAACGAAACTCGTAAGTAGCAAATGAAAAAAAAAAAAAAAAAAGAAGAAGACGAGTGAATGGAAAAAGAGAACAAGGACAAATTTTGCGAGAGGAAAAAAAAAGAATCATTTGCCAGTGCCTCAAGCGAGATCTGGTCTTTCTGCAGCTTCAATGTCTTTGAATTCAAAGTCATTTCATTACAAAAGTTAAAGACATTTCTAAGTAACAGCAAAATCGTTTTAGTTGTTACTTATGGCACTTAAAAATCCCGTTGACGAACTGTGAGCGATATAAGCTGAGCGTGCTGCCGTTTCTGAGGGCAAAGGCCCTGGCACACCTGAGGGCAGAAGTCTGACTTCTAGCTCATTCATACATTTCACAGATAGAAAACATTAAGGATCAACCATGCTCGAACGAGGATTCGAACCCGGGACGCCCACACCACAGAAAAACTGTGCTACCTCTAGGTCAGATCGTCGGCTGAAAAAAAGTTATTAATCAACAATTAATAGAATTTTAATTAAAGTAGTGATAATTGTTCTAAACGCCTTATTGAAAAAATATATTTTGTATAATATTCTCCTATGCACAGATACAAATAATAGTACAATTTTAGAAGTCTGTTATATTCGTAGATTTTATTTTTTTAAGGAATTCCATAAAAATGTTATTCAAAGAATTGAAATCTGCCAATGTTTTGAAATCCCTCAAAAACCATGCTATAAATAATAATATTATCTCTAAATGGATTTGTCAGGAAAGTACTTAGTATAATATTAGAGTAAACTGGTACACTATTATGGTAAAACTTTATTCTTGACTAGTTTCGTGGTTTCTTGACTAGTTGACTAACTTCATGGTTTCTTGACTAATTGACTAGTTTCGTGGTTAGTTAAGTTAAGGATTTGTAATTAGCTTAACTAATAACGAAGCGAACACTTAAAATAACCAATTAATTGGCATGTGAAAAAAATTCTGTGTATTGAGAAAAGTTAAAGCAACTTAGAATAAGAATGGCTAAATTAAAATACTCACTTTTATTTTGTACAAAATATTCAAAGAACCCATTTTGATTTTGTGGGCGTTTGATCTCACTCTTCCCGGATATTTTGTTGATTTTCATGACCCTATTTCTGATTTAAAAAGTTTCTGGTATAAACTGACACTCTTTGGTCCAGAACATTTCGATCAAAATGGCAGTTCGTCTTGTTCGTTTAAGATAAAAATTGCAAAAATAAGGTTCTTCATTCTCTTTTGACGACGAACATTCTCTCTCTTTCTCGCTACGAACATACAAATACATAAGGCATATAATACATAAAGACGATGCAAAAATTCTTTATTACATTATTTCTCTGATATTCGCTAACCGAACCTTTCTTTCCTCTTCATTTCCCTTATGAAGCAACAAACGAAGTTTTTTGACATTTAATGTGTTTCGGCAAAGGTTATATGTCCTTTTGGGCATAATAACATTTGAATTAATGTTTCAAATCAGCCGTAAACAAAAACACATGCATCGCATGTGCATGCCAGAACTCTTGCTATTTGCACATGCGCAGTTTGAGGTTTTCGAGCATGCACGGACAAGTAAAATTTAAAATCGCAATTATAAAACTTTTTTTTAATTTTGATATAACTTTGTACTAAAACCTTCTCCAGTAAATGCTGTACAAAATGGTATAAGTATCTCTAATATCCGTTTACTATTTTCCAAATTTTTGTGGTTCAAGCACACAGACGCTTTCAGGAGACTTCATTTTATTCTATATATAGATGAAGACTATATAACAATTTAGAAATATATTCATCAACTCAAATAGCTAATAAATGAATGAATAAAAACTATGTTCTTAATTTAAAGTATTTTTCTAATTTGAAATATATAACCATCTTCAGCGTTTTAGAAACTAAGTATTAGTCTATGACAAAAATGAACACTATATATAGTAATCATATTGATTTAAAAAGAACTTGTTTTAAATACAATTTGTACAGGCAAACAAAATTCACTTTATTATTGTAGTAAATGATATTTATAAAAGTAAGAATTGAAAAGTATTCACTATGTTATAAAATTATATAACGGAACTGTGGCAACGTCACCTAGAGGAAACATCAGCGCCACCTAGATCAGACTATCCACCTACACCATCACAGCCAGTCGACCTCCATCCAACATAGAGAGAGCGTCTCGATTGAGGACTGTCTTTTGTTTTTCGTTAATGTCTTAATTGTCTTCGTTATGTTGTCCCTTATATTATATAACTGTATGTGTTTATGTTTAGTGAATGTCTACTAATAAATAATGTTAAAAGCTAGCCGTGGTAGTTATTGAAGACAAACGGTTATATAATTTCTGACGCCCAACGTTTTGGACCAGTGAAATATGTTATGAATCCCAATTTGGTTTTTAAAAAAGCTTTTACCCCGAGTTTAAGTTTAGTTGCTGGAGATCGGCTCATTTTTGTTTTCAGATTGACTACCGGTCAAAGTGATTCCCATATTCTGGAATATTGTCGTGTGCTGCTAGCATATCGGCTCATTTTTGTTTTCAAATTGACTACCGGTCAAAGTGATTCCCATGTTCTGGAATATTATCGTGTGCTCCTAGCATACCGCTAATCATCGCAAAAAGAATTTGATAAGTATCTTTTATGTTATTGTTTATTTTGATTCTTAAATACTTTTCACTTATTACAGTAAAAGTAATTATAATTTACATAAATCATTTTAGAAAAAGCAACGGCTTTCTTAATCAAGAGTTGTAAATTTGATTTTTTTTTGTTGTTGTTTGTGTGTATTTTGAATTTATTATTACATCCTCCACAGTTTTCACTAAGTGTCTATTTTATATGATATATGTTGAACAAATTGATACATTTAATTATGTGAGTTTCGATTCTCGCTCTCAGAACGGAAATTGTTTTTCCCCTCCTCTCAGTAAAAAAAAAAATAAAATCGTAGACGCAGATGTGCTGGCGTCCCATTTTATGAATGAGACTGCCGTTTTTATTTTATTTTGTTTTGCTACTTTTGAATATGCTCATGAATAAATATGACTCATGCTGTCTGTGAAAATTGTTTTATTATCTTTATTGGTTAATAACGCCAGAAATCCTTTTGAGAACTCTACTCTGTTTCATATAATCGCAAACAATTTTTTTTTGCCTAAATGAATATTTGTTTCTGTTTTGATTTTGCACAATTCTTCGAGAATTCTTTTAAAAGTTATAAAAAAAAGAATAGTATATGGTTTGCGTTATCATTTCTAGTAAACGATATTTTAGTAAATCTGTTATTAACAATTTCCTGGTTGTAACGAAAATTTACAAGCAATATTATTTTGATGAGTATTAAGTTAAGAGTTTAATTGTCTGAGCACTTTCAATTTAAATTGCTGTTGTACCACTTTTGATATTAATTAATTTTGTTTATAAGTATTATTTCAATCTGTTTAAAGATAGAATTGATATTCATTTTAAACTATGAAATTAAATATTTTTATGTGATCCACATTGAAATTCAACTACAATAATTTTATTCTTTTCTTTTCAAACATTGATTCTATTTTGTGTATTAAATTTTACTTGTAAACGTTTCAGTTGAAAATACATTCAATTTTCTCTATCACTTTTGTTTAAAGTTAAAGAACATAATGTAGTAAAATTTTTATAATTGTATGTTACAACAAAAGTGTTGAAATTTTGTTCTTGTTCTTGATGTGCATCTGTTTTTGTATATGATTAGATATTAATTTTGTGCTGGACCTTGTTAGAACTAGCCAAAAGTTTTCTTATTTTAGTTTTAATGCATATTCCTTGTATGTGAATGTAAATAGTTTTAAGACATTTTATATCAAATTTCCGTAATTATCAAGCCAATTTATCCTCCCCTCTGACCCCTCATTCCAAGATGGCTTACCTTGCAAAAGCAAAGAAAGAGGATCTAAGAACACTCGCGTACGAATTAGGTCTAACAGCAAATGATTCTATGCGTGTTGTTGATTTGCGAGATCTAATAATCAAATCCACGTCTTATGACGAGACTTTCACCAGAACTCTTTTAGAAACTATTGTTGACACTAGGCAGCAAAAAGAAAAGGAAATCAAAGATATAGAAGAATTCAAAAGGAAGGAACAAGAATTGATACTTGAAACGGAACGATTAAAAGTAAATCTTGCAGCTGCTAGCTCAAATCCTTCTAACGGTTCCTCCACTTTAAATGTAGTACCCAGTGAACAAATCCAACATTTACTTCCAAACTTGACAGAAACTTCTGACATTGCAGCCTATTTGCAAATTTTTGAAAGACAATGTGAGAAAGTTCGCGTGAAAGAAGAAGACTACATAACGCACCTCCTACCTCTTTTTCCCATTAACATTTCACAAATAATTCTGCGAGAACCCAAGGAAAAACTAGTAGATTATACTTATATAAAGAAAATTCTACTTCAACGATTTAAGTTAAATGCGGAAGCATTCCGAATCAAGCTGACTACTCACCAAAAACAAACTGGGAATTTATGGCAAGACTTTGCGTATGAGTTAAGAAACTACCTAGAAGAATGGCTTCAGAGCCTTGCAGTTTTTGATTACGAATCGCTGAAAGACCTTGTTCTTACAGATCAATTGAAACGTAGGGTTAGTAATGATGTTAAAGAGCACTTCGTCGATCGTTGGGGAAAAATTAAGTCGTCATCTGAACTGGTGCAGTTATTAGACGATTACGAAGCTGTTCGTGTTAAAAATATGAAGATTAAAAATCAACCCCATTTGAAGCAGAACTTTCCACTGAAATTTATTTATCCTTCCAGAACCAAAGAAGGTGTACAAAGAACGACTAGTAAAAACTTTCCATATCGAGTCGAGAAGCAACAAAGACAAGATAACCGCCCTCCTTTGACTTGCTATGGGTGCGGTAAACCAGGATTTATAAAATCAAAATGTCCCGACTGTTCAACGCCTACCAGACGAAATGATTTCCAAGCAAACTCTTTGAAAATGCTTGCTACGCATGTAGATATGCCTACAACTATCACTTATATCGACATCACCATTTGTGGACAAAGAGCTCGCGTATGTGCAGATACTGGTGCAAATTGTACGGTTGCTGGTGAAAGACTTTATAAAATATTTCAGGAGAAACAAGTACCGATGACAAGTAAAACCATCACCATGTTTCTCGCGGATGGACAATTCACAACAACTCAAGCCTTCACATCAGAGGTAGTCGTGAATATTGAAGGAAGAGATATTGTAACGAAATTTCTGATTCTGCCGAAATCGAAAGGAAATAGAACCCTCCTTGGATATGACTTTCTTGAAAAAGCAGGTATCGTCCTTGACCTAAAGAATAGATGTTGGTTCTTCCATGACAACCCTCTTCAGGTGTATCAATTTGGAGTGGACCTCGAAGCACAATGTCCTGAGCCAGTAAAAAGCATAGAAGTGAATTCTTGCGACTTGCGGGATGATGAGGGACAAAACCTAAGTCCTCATGAAAGACTACAACTCAATGATCTGTTGAGAAAATACGAGAATAATTTTCAGCTAGGGGGAGAAGCTACGCCATTCAATAACCACCAGGCATGGAAAGAAAAACTGCCCATGATTAGATTTGCATTGAATACCGCCAAGAGTGATTCAACTGGGCACTCTGCTGCATTTCTCCAATTCGCACGTGACCTAAGAACTATAGATGATGTCAAACACGACATAAAAGCCGTAATAGAAAATGACAACTTCGTTCCTGAGATTACACCATATTTAAAAAGGTTCGCAAGAACGGTACAACAAGTACGAGAAAGAGTTGAGAAACACCAAGATAAACAAAAACGGTATGCTGATAAGAAACGTAAAGATACTCCGAAATTTGTTCATGGTGACAAAGTCTGGGTTACTCTCCACCCTGTTAGCAAAAGCTCATTGAAGAACACTAGCAAATTCATGCCTAAACGGGACGGTCCTTATATGATAGTGACTGCAAGGTCGCCAACAACTTACGATATTGCCGATCCCAATGAACCAGACAAAATCCTCGGTAAATATCATGTTTCAGCCTTGAAACCTTATCAAGAACGAAATAAGTTTCAAACATCAGACCGGGTAGCTCCAGTAGCTCCTCTTAGAAAAAGAGGACGGCCAAGACTTCCGCCACCTGACTTCTTGCCGAGACGGCCACGAAGAAGTCAGAGGGGGAGGATATAACGGAACTGTGGCAACGTCACCTAGAGGAAACATCAGCGCCAGCTAGATCAGACTATCCACCTACACCATCACAGCCAGTCGACCTCCAGCCAACATAGAGAGAGCGTCTCGATTGAGGACTGTCTTTTGTTTTTCGTTAATGTCTTAATTATCTTCGTTATGTTGTCCCTTATATTATATAACTGTTTGTGTATGTGTTTATGTTTAGTGAATGCCTACTAATAAATAATGTTAAAAGCTAGCCGTGGTAGTTATTGAAGACAAACGGTTATAATTATATATTGAAAGAAATGAACAGGAAAGATTGAATTATATGAACACAAGAACAGCGTAAGAAAAAACATGAATACACACGTTCTTAATAGCTTCACTACTACAGACTGATGCTTTTCTTAAGTAGATATTTTAAAGAATAAATACACTTGCTGGGCTCAACTAATTTTTCTTTTGAGCAGGAAACGATTTAATAAATTTTATACAAAAATAGCTAAACTTTTCAGTGATGAAAATGTCTTTCTGCCGAAAAATCATAGAAAGAACAAATAAATCTCAAAGAACTCTATTAGGTGGTTAAATAATGTTAAAATGAAAAACGGTTAAATAAAAATAAACGACTGAAAAAAACTCAAGCAGATGTTTTCAGATTTTTTTATTTTCTGTTCTGATGGAATTCGTCAGCAGACGATTTTAAACAGAACAAAATAATTGTTCCTTTAAGAGAAGAAATAAATTTTATTAAAATAATCCTTTTATTAGAATAAATAATTATTTTTAATCATAAAGAATTCCATTAGAATAGTAAGATAATATTAAAATGAAAAAAGGGTTAAATAAAAACAAAATATTCAAAAAGCTCGGGCAGATGTTTTCAGATTTTTTTTAAATATTTTTTTTTGTTTTGATGAAAAAGGCTTTCTGTAGAGAAATCTTATTTATAATATATGAATACCAGAAATAGAAAAATAAAAACAAACGATTGAAAAAGCTAAGGCAGATGTTTTCTGATTTTAATTTTTGGCGTAAAAGTTAGTTTTTAATAAATAAAAAATTAACCACTCAATTAACTGGAATAAAAAATAGCCTATGTTCTTCTGTAGACTATAATCTATCTTTGTGCAAAATTGCATCCATTTCCTTCAGCCGTTCTGGCGTGATTGACTTACATCATCCATCCAAACTTTCACATTAATAATAGTAGTATAAATGAAAAAGTAATGCACATTCCGGTTTTATATTACAAGATAATAATTTTAAATTGTTATGTGTAAAATTTGGTGATAATTTATATTACGCTTTCAGGTTATTTAAGAGTTAATCGTTCTTTGAACTTTTGAGTTAAAAAAAGATTTAACTTTAAAGCTGAAGAATGTCTGGCAAAGAACGTAGGTAGGGATTCATGCAATTAGACTTTTTAGCAGACGTCTTGAAAACTCGCACGAAGACAGCTAATTTCAAATTCTCTTTGTTTTCATCTGCCAAGAACAAGCACGAAGCGAGTGTAAGTGTAAAAAACTCGGCACAAGAAGCGTTTTGAAAACAATGGCAGATAAACGCGAAAATAGAATTTCTTACCTTCTTTTTTGAAAGCTGAATAGATTGTAGAGGAACAGGGAATTTCGGATTTCCAATTTAAGTTTACGCAAACTAATCTTTCAAGATAGAAAAAAAATTGGCAGAAATCTTTTGGCATCTTCTGTCGGCGAAACCGATATGTTTAAAGTTTTCGAAACATTATACCAAAAAAATTTCTGTTAGTTGAAAATCATTTGTATCTCTACTAACAATAAAGAAGAATGTGCGTTCATGTTTGTGAGTGTGTTGACACTCTACAGGACAATAGAGCTATTGAATTTCGAGCGGATATACAGTAAAGACTGGAAATATGCCTCTAAAAAGGATTTTGTAAATTTTTTTATTAGAATTTTAGTTGCACTTTCCCTCCATAAATGCCAAAAATATTATTATGCAAAAACATATTTTAAACTACTTTAGAATTTATAATCATGTTAGAAGATGATGTTGTTTGCTTCGGGGGATTTGAATAATTGAAGGCCACGAATAATTGAAACTTGAAATAGTGTAGGCAACGTATTAAGCATAAATGACAATATTCATCAACATCTTTTAATCGCATATATATATATATATTTACCTGCTTTTGCCATCATTGTATTATAATTATGTATATTTCTTTGAAAGCAGATGCGTTTGCTTGTGATCTGCTTTTACCAGTACTGCTTTATTATTAAGTATGCTTCTTTGACAACGGATGCATTTTTTAAATTCTGATAAAGAACTATGACATCATAGCTGTTATTTTACCTCAAAATCAACGAGCACCAAAATTTTGTTTGTCAGCTAGAAAAATTGAAAGTTTTGTGTGTGTATATATATATTTATATACATATATATATAGAGAGAGAGAGAAGAATCGTGATTGTTTCATACCGGTTTAAACTGGTTAAGGACTTAAATAAATTAAGACAAATCATGACTTAAAAATAATAATGTTCTCATATGATAACTTGAAATTTGTGATCGTAATTCTCTTTTCGTTGACAATTATTTAATAATTTACGAATTTTTATATGTCTGATATTAATTTTCAAAAAGGCATTGAATTTAATTTGCAACAAAATACATTATTGTAATGAAATCCATATCGTTTTTTAAAGTTGCTAAAATATCAGGTCTTGTATTTTTTTTTCTTCTATCGTTTAAGACGAAGTTATGAGAATGCTGCTTATTTTAACATATTAATAGGAGTTTTTTTAAACCTGAATATGCTTTTTATTAACATTTTAGAAGCTTCCATTTACTATTAAAGTTTAACTTCAAAAGTAAGTTATTAATAATTATTTAAAACTGACATCCATTTTGAAACACTGCTTCACTTTTGTATTATTTCCTGTTTAGGTTCCCACACTCCGAGTAAAGGGATATTAAAGCTTTAAAGCCATAATGTAAGATGCATTTGATTTGTTGAATATAAAATTCTTTCAAAAATAAATAGCATTTTTCCGCCATCTTATAAAAAATGTAATATTTTAAAATAAAGCTTACGAATATTTTTTAATTATTCAAATGCAAATATTAGATAATCCGTGCTTCATTCATATATAAGAATAACACGTGAATCATCATTTGATACTAAATTTTGAAATGTTAGTTTTCATCTTCTCAGATTATTACTAATAAATTACATACAAAATTAATTTTGTAATAATATAGTTAATCGAATAATGTTTCATTTTCTGTAAATAAAAATTGGAACATGTTTTGATGCCAGTATTTTTATCATTAAATATCAGATATAGTTTCAATCAAATATTCTGGCGACTTCTTGGAACTGTTGTCTTTTTCAGCAGTTTTCTCAAAAAAATGCAAAGTTAATTTAAAGTAGTTGTATGATAAAGAGCAAATTACAAAATATCATTTTAATAAAAGCTATTTTTGAAATAATTATAAAAAAATTTCGAATGATGCTTTTACTAAAATTCATTACTTACGTAATAAACAGTCTATTCTATTATAATTATGCATATATAGAAAGTTAGTGGCTTTCTTTCTTTCAAAGACCAAATAAATTCCAGCAAACAAAACTCCACACTTCAAATCGATAGGTAGTTATGTTAAAATCTTCTAAAATAATTTAAATACTTGTATCAAAATTAAAAGAATTGCAAACATTATTTTAATTCTAATAATGATTTCTGAAAAATTAGCGTTACATTCACTTTTAAAATTAATTTGTTACTAACTCAAATTACCACTTTAATTTCACAGGCGGATTAAAATCTAAAAGAGTCAAATGATTATAATAAAGCAATTAAATCGTTTGCATAGAACTAAAAAGTGTTCTATAATATTTAAAAGTAATAATATAATTCAAAATATCATTTATTAGTAAAAATATTTTTGTTATAATTTAAAAAGTGCAAAAATATTTTGCATTGGAAAGTTAGATTTTTTAAATGAAAAATTTCAAAATATCAATGAGCAATAAAAGGTTTTTTTAAAAATATTTTTAATCGAAATTAAAATTTATGACGACATTACATTGAAGGAAATGGAACACTGGCAATATAATTAATAAAATTGAATTCTATAAAAATATGAATATTAATATAATCTTACCTTAACATAGTAGCAAAGATTTTTATTGGGTATAATGCTATAAAGTTTTATTTAGAATAATGAAAGAAAAGAAATTGGCAATCTACGTCCAAATTTCCGTTGTTTCCTGTTGCTTATTTAATTAGTTTCGACATCTAAACATTAAATGTAACGAAAAAAATATTTAGAAATTTATGAATCGCTGTTTCACTATGACATTCCAAAAATTTTAGAGAATTAAATATCATTTGCTTGAAATTAATCAATACATCGATTAAAAATAAAACTACCTAATGTGCATATTATGTAACAAAAAAAATATTTGAAATTTAAAGCTGACGTTGTTGCCATTTTCAAAAAACATTGATATTTTTTGTATAAAAATGATATTAAAACGTGCAATTTAAAGAGGCAAACGAATATTTTTCCTATTGAAATTCGTTTCAACAACAATTTAAAACATTAAAGATAATTTGTCTGAAATTAGCTTATTCATTAAATAAAAATAAAGTTATCTCCTATGAACAAATGTAATTTAAAACAAAAGATATAATATTTAAAATTTCATGATGATCTTGTTGCCATTTTCCAAAGACCTTGTTATTTTTTTCCAGAAAAATTATATGTAAATTGGCAATTTAAAGAAGCAAACGAATATTCTTCCTATTATGGTTCGTTTCAATACAAAATTTCCATAGAAAAATCGTTCTTGTTCATTCTAAAAAAATATCTCTTTACCACGAATGCTGGTTTAATAAATGCCTTTTAGAATCACAGCAGAGTTGGAAGTTAATAACTGGCAATTGGAATTAAGAAATAAATGAAATAAGCTCAATTTATTTTTGCATATTTGCAGTTACATTGTAAATTGTTATCAAAGTATAGAAGAATAGTTTTCAGGACATTATTTAATTAGCTTTAAAATTCATCAGTTGCTGTCCTTGGTAAGTAATTTATAGCATAAAATTATCCTCTTTTTATAGCATGAGACTAATTTGTTGAAATCTCTGGTTAAATTTTATATACTATAAAATTGTGTGTTATTAAATTTTTTTTGCGATCGAGGAATTCATAGCATTGTTCATTTGAAAATGTCTTTATGCGGATTAATATAAAACTGTCACCAAACGAAGGTTAAAAAGTTATATTTTTGTTATTGCTTGAATTAATTATTTACCAAATTGTTGAAAGTTTGTTTAAATTATAAATATATAGGTAACAAGAATACTCCTGTATCATTTTAATATTATTTTTACCATTTCTAAAGCTGTTATAGTATGTAATAAAAATTTTAAACGCTATTTGGATAAATCAATTAACATACGTTCCACGATTTAATCCTTACCTTTTATCCATACCTTAATAAATTTGATGTATAAATAAATTACAATTTGTAATAGATTAAAATATAGCCATATTGCCACAAATTCTTAAAATTTTAATTCATAATCACAAATTTTGGACTGCCATTAATAATAAAAAAATATTGTAATTATGCAGGCGTCCTGGTATAGGGTTAGCGCATCTGACCCTTGATTTGGGCGTCCCGGTTGGGGCATGGTTGTTCTTCTGTATTCTATTTGTAAGGTGTGTGAATGTGCCCCTATAAAAGGGGCTGTGTAAGAGAATATGATGAATGAGTAGCAAGTCATACTCTTGGCCCTAGTTGGCACTGCTACAAAAAAAAAGCTGATTAGGCTTAAATCGCTGACTGCTTCATCAAGCTTGTCCATGACCATACCAAGAAACAACAACTCCAGATTTAATTAAAATTATATTAATTTTATAATAATATAAAAATAATTATAATATAAAAAATAATTATAATAATTATAATATTCTAAAAATAATTTTTAAAAGTCAAGTTACTTGTTTCAAATATAGTTCAATAAATTCCCAGAACAATGTCACACGAAAAACATATCTGATCATATTAATTAACCATTGACTTCACATTATTTTTAAGTTACGTCCACATTTTTTTTCTTTCCTGCAGTACTGCAATGGATTTAGAACATAAATTGTGGCAGTACATATGATATGGGTCAGAGATTGAGCTATGTTATCGTATTATGATGCACTCAATTATGATATTGTAAAAAATAT
Source organism: Argiope argentata (assembly GCA_026289955.1). Classification (NCBI taxonomy): domain Eukaryota; kingdom Metazoa; phylum Arthropoda; class Arachnida; order Araneae; family Araneidae; genus Argiope; species Argiope argentata. Next base: position 2,535,349 of record JAOUZG010035770.1, read on the forward strand.
CTTATATTATTCTCACATTGTTTTCTTACATTCAGAAAATTTTACAAATATTTAATTTGCGAAAAGTAGAGTTCCAATCCTTGAACTATTGCCTGGATCATTAATCAGAATAGTTGCTACTCAAATTCAGGGTCACAAACATATTAAACACAGTATTGTTTTTGTTTATCGAGCAATAATACTTGTAATGAGTGAAACTGATCTTCTTTGTTATTTTAGCTATCATTCTGCAATTCTGTATACAAAATTCATTATTCATTAGCAATTTTAAGAATAGATCTTTGTAGCGTGTTTACAAATACTAGGTCATTCACTTCATGATAATATTTTTACTTTTGCACCTGCCTTCACCTTCGGCTGAAACAGCTGCCATTATTTTTTTTCCTAATATCACCAAGCCTGTGCCATTTTTTATAACCGTGAAAATCTGTGGCAACTGAATGAAAATCCAGACAAGAAAAAAAAAAAAGAAAACCTAAATTTAGATACTTTCCCCAATTCTTTTCTTGAACCTTACCGTATATTTATTTTAAAATTTAAGCTATTTCACGCTGAAAAGAAAGGAAATTTAGGGAAGAGAAGGAGAAAAAAATGTATTTTTTAATGGTATTTGGCTTCAGCCCAGTTAACACAGAAGGCAGGTAGTATTTTCGTCTTTAGGGAGCGTTCTGAGACAGGCACTACCTAGCCTGAAATGTTGCCGTCTGTATTCTTCTTTTTCAGGGCCTGTGCAATTAAATCCGTTCGAATATCGTTTGGTAGGTTTTGTTTGAGAAAAAATGTTGCTGCATGAAAAATAACTGTAGAATAGTTTTTGAACACGATTTTTTAAGTAATAGTTACCTTTTGTTTGGATTATATCACTGGAAGTTTATGATTATTTATTTCTTTAGCACCAAGGTAACATTTCAAACACATATAACTCATATAGAAGATTTCAAGAAGGAATCAATTAACTAAAACTGAACTTATTTTGTTCCCTAAGACAACAACACTGTTAAAAAACTAAATATGGAGGAATTAATTGATATATTTATTTAGTTTTTAAAAAATGTGGGATAAAAAATTAAAAATTGAGATAAAATTATATATTTTTATTAATTTAAATGCTGTAAACAAATCTGATTAAATCTAGTTTATAAAACACCAAGACAAGACATATAAAGGAAGTTTATTAAATTTATTTATTAAGATATTATACTCAGGTCTTTTCAAAATTAGTATATAAAACAAACAAAAGAAATAGGATGATTTCTATCGGTATTTTGAACCGGTAAGATTTGGATTATATTCAAGAAAAAAAGTATCTAGTGAAAAAAATATGACTTCTAAGGAAATAATATTATGTCAAGTCAAGCTGGTGTATTGCAAAATTCTACAATCTATCGAATTCAATGGTGTGAATTAAATAATGTTCTGTAGGTTATAACAAGACAAATTTAATGATTTTTATTTTTACATTCTAAGTTTTAAAATATACAAGTTTGAAATGTAATGTCCTTATGATTTTCATGTTTCACTTTTTAGGATAGGAATTGCAAAAAAAAAATTCTTGTTAAAAAATCTAAAATTGCATGGATATCCCCTTTGGCAACCTCCTTAATGTTCGATAAAACTAATTTTGAGTGATTCTGCGAACAGGATTTTTTTAAAAAAACAAGAGGATAGCATTTAATACAATAATTCTCACCAAAACAGAAAGCTCCAATTCAAAATTGATGACAATCCATTTAAAAGAAAGTTTTTTTTATCTGTCTCTCCAACCACTTGCTATCAGGATAGCGTATAAAATTGTAAGGACCTTGACAGATGAGATGTAGCATATGGTTTTATTATCAGACTTGAACATCAGAATCAAATCTCGAAAATCCAATCAAAGCCTTGATTTCCCTTGAAATGTATATGCTTGTTCCTGTAAATGTGAATGAATCTTTGTACGTTGAATTGTATTTGCCACCGCTTCGACTATTGGTTAGTTTGTTTGTCAGTGTACATGTAAACACAAAACTCAAAACAACAAGGACTCAACTGTCGGTTTGTTTGTCTATTCATGTAAATCATTGTATGTAAACACAATGATTCGAAATCAAAATTAGGAATATAAAAAAGACTTGTAAATAGTCTTGACACAAAAGAGAACTCAGCTTGATATTGGAAATCTACATAAAATTTTAGATCGGATCAATAATTCAGAATATATTCCAAAGCATATTCAATTCTCTTAATCTCTCTCACAGAAGAACAACCATGCCCGAACCAGGACTCCTAGAACACGAGGAAGACGCGCTATCTCTAGACCAGAAAGCCGGAGTATTTAGTTTTTAAACTGTATTTCCTGAAAAATAAACTGTATTTCTATCCACCATTTTAAAGAGTGGAACTCGACGAATAAATAACAAAAAAATTCTATTTTATTCGCATTTTGAAGCTTAAAGCATTTATGAAATATTCTTAAATAAGTAAAATACTTATTTTGTAGCCCAGAAACTGCAAAACATAATGAGAACTTAGATTATTGTTGTTGTTGTTTCTCATCACCGTGACCAACAGAGCTATATCAGGTCCATGAACTCATTGACCCTATGAAAGTCCAGCTCCTAAAAGGAATCATGAACCCCAGATAAGATAAAATGTGGCCAGGAGAAGCCTGTGCAGAAGAACATTTAGCGCAGAGTCCTCCATGTTAAGCATCCCCGACAAAAGTTATTCATAATGTTATCACTTAAGGCACTTGCCATGGTCAAGCCCTTCTAATTCATCAGCAGATTAAGTAGTCAATTTTATGTGTTGTGACTAACGGCACTTGCTTTGGACAACCCCCCGCTGATACGATCAGCAGATGATTTAAGCCTAAGAAATGCGTCTCTTTGTTTTACAAGTAGCGTTATCTAAGGCCAAGAGTTACGACTTAGCTACTCACACGTCACAACCCTTTTTAGGGGGCTGACTTCATTCATACAAATTCATTCATCCAACTCAGATCGTAATTTAGACTTGGAACAGAAAACGATCACTTCTGACCCAGTATCCTCTGTTGATATCAGTTTCGACATGGAGGACTTTGCGACCACGACAAATTTAACGAGCGCCAACTGCCACACACTCGGGGAATCTTTTTGCCGGCGAGTTTCGAACTCGTAACTTAAGGAGTACGAGTCCAACGCTCTATCAACCAGGATATCCCGGCTCCGGAATTCATAATAAGAGCAGATTGATCTAGTCTACTACTTCCCCGAACCTGGAAACCAACAGGGCACTTAATTTGATGGGTTCACCGGCGCAATCAACCTAATAGCCTTATTCTTAGCCTTGTGTTTAGAAAAATAAACTCCAAGTAAGTAAGAGAAGAGGCAGGTGTAGTTGTCTTGCCAACACTAGCTCTAGCCAAACTGTAAGCAATTTCATTTCCAGCAACGTCGACATGAGACGGAATTCACTGAAAACGGATCCGATGAGAAAGAAAAAGATGTTTTCGGTTGATGTAATTATTTACTTTAAGTAAAATACAAATTTATTTTATACACTTTATTAGTAATACATTTAGGATTGCGTATTAGAACTAATAATACATTATTATTAGTTCTGTCCATTGTCACCTTGCCACTGATTTTAGATTAATAAACTTCAAAAATAAAGAAAGTTACATTTTTATTGTTTTGAATTCTACTTTCGAAATTTAAAGTATAATCTTATTTTTATATTACGCCTTAGCTTTATTTTATGCGTATTTTCCCCCCACAGAAGTGAACATATTTTTGTTATTTGAAAGAGCGAGGATTACTTGATTTGTTGAAGATTCAGAATGTCTGTTATAGTAAAAGAAAAGAAAGACGATCGGAAAAAACCTAAGGATCGTAAGTTTAATGTTCTTTTTCATACAAATATTCTATATTTAGGATCTTGTAAACAAGGTCATGAACATCATATAATTCAAACCTTTAATACGAAGCATCGAAGAATAATGTGTCAGGTTTGATTCTTCTACTTAAATTTCATCTGATTTGATTTCAAAAATCTTTACCAATCATCACATCACTTAATTTATAAAAGGAATGCCAGCTTGAAAACATTATCATATTAATAAATTTACTCTGACACGAAATAATTTCGAATCGAATCTTCCTATCTAGATCATTAACAATAAGAAAAATCGCTGGATGAAATATTAATAACAAGATTAAAAATATTTTAACTTTCATCCCATAATATATTATATTGTTTTAAAATACCCTTTAAATATCTTTTAAATTAACTAAAACTAAATAAAGATTAAAATGAAATATGCTATGGATATTTCAATGTATCATGTCAGAACATCATTTCTTGAACGGACAAGCACCACTTGCTCATGCAAGTTAAATTATATTTTTATTCATTTTGATCGTTTCATCGAATGAGTCACTTTAGTATTGCAAACGAGCCAAAAAACTTTGTCTCGCATTGATTGTTTTAAAAAATATCCCATTTCCTACTTATTTCATTTTATATAATCAAGGGCTCAAAATGACATTTTTCTAGGTTTCATTTGCTGTAGTCATTAACTTATTTTTTTTAAATCAGTGCTTTGGTAAAGGCACTGGCAATACGGCATTAAAAGCTGATTTTTGGAGATGCTCGTGCTGATACTGAAATTTATATTCTTCACCTACGAATTTTTGTTGATGCCCAAAACCTCATTCCAAAAACAACATCATGTTCTGACATGATAAAAATAGATATACTCTGCAAAAAAATAATATAAAATAAAGTGTGAAATTATTCAATTTTCAGATAATGTAATTTTTTAAAAAAACTGCTATCATTTCGATAACTATCGATAAAGTAATTTAGTACAATATTTATTAAATTATAATTTCAAAAATTCTTTCTAAGGTACATAGCTCCACGCTCTAAAGTACATACGTACCGAATTTGGTAGCTCTGAGCTAACCAGTCTGGTCTGCAAAATACCAGAAGCTCTAGCATTCAGCTTTATCATTAGCAGAGATACATTATAATCGCCACAACACACATTAACTTGCATACATGGCACATATTCAATGAAATCAATACTTTGTCTCGTAATCTTTCGTCCAAGAACTTCATAAGCCGATGGCTTCAACTAAACACTAATCAATATGCAGATTAATGATACCTTAAAAGTTTTCAGACAGCTTAGCATTTCTTTCTTAGAGTAAAAGGGAAAAAGAATATGTCCTTGGTGTAGCACGTGCACTTATTCACATACTCATATGGCATACGTGACTCACTCCACATATGGCATATGTGAATTAGTTATTTAGGAGGTAAATGTAACAGTACTATACAAATTATGTTTTACCCTTAAAGTCTTAAAAAATGATTTTTTTTTGAAAATATGATTATGAAAACAATTGAAAATAAAAATGAAATGAAATCTTCGATAATAAATTTCAAGTTATCATGTGAGAATAATATTATTTTTAAGTTATTATTTATCTTAATTAATTTAAGTCATTAACTGATTAACAGTTTTTAAAAAATCACGAAACTTCTTTAATGGCCTCTATCCATCTTTCTCTCTCTCTGTATATATATATATATATATATATATAGAGAGAGAGAGAGAGAGAGAGAGATAGAGAGAGAGACAGATAGATAGATAGATTATTGTATACTGTCAGAATTTTAAAAACGCATCTGCTGCCATAAAAGCATACATAATGATAATGTAATACTGGTAAAAGCAGGAAAAATATTTTTTGTTCGTTAATATCGAATACATCAAAGCCTCAGAACCAAAACAACATGTTCTCGCATGATAAAATTTGTATTAAACTCACGTCACTGTTACTTGAGGCTTTTCATATATGCCATAATGTAAAGTTTTAATATAAAAAATATATTGTCATTAAAAGACATATATATTGAAATAAAGTATTAACTTAAAAAATTAATAGAATAGTACATTGTTAATGTTAACTTTAGTGCGTCTGAATTTTTTTTAAAATTACAATTATTGAAAAGAGCAACGAGCAAAAACAGAACTGCTATCATAGAAATTGTAACATTTTAAAAGGTTTTGAAAATGTTTCTTATGGAATAATTTACCTTGAAATTACGATGTAAGAAATACATAATTTCGGTTAATTTACAATTAAATTTACATTTATTTAACTTTTTAATTTGAGTTGTGGCCGAAATCAGGGAGAAGACAGACTGAATTTTTAACTTCGCTTTATTCCATTCCGGGAGGCTACGATCTATCTACAAAAGACAGATTTTGTCAGGGGAAATATTTTTTCACGGCACTTACCTTCATTGAGGGATTTTCTCGACGCGTACCGAACTAAGCAAAGGAAACACGGGGATATTTTAAAAAGCATTTCGTTTGGATCAGCGATTTTCATCCTTTCGCTCGGAGCGAGAGAAGCGCTGATGAAAGCATTTTACAAAGCTTATCTTAGATTAATTAAATAGAAAAGATGGAAGGGGATCAGGAAATAATAGAGTATTTTAGAATGAAGTTAATATGGGCTAAATTAAGACAAAACTTCGGAAATTAATAAGAACTTAAATTAGAATTTAAAATATTACACACATGCATACACTATATATATATATATATATATATATATATATAGGTAGAGTGTGAACTAATGGTAGGAATTGAAAAAAAAGAACAAAAAGTATCTATTGGAAGGAATTTAAGGTCAAAGGTGAATTCTGGGAATGTGCTCATCCTTCTGCGTCTCACCCCTCAATGAAATGGAATCATCGAAATTTGTGGTCATGGGATACTGAAAAACGAACTGGGATTAAATTAGTGGAAGGGAGAGAATTTCAAAATGGATTATCTTTACTTCATAAGACGAAGCTAAACATAAAAGGGGCGTTTAGTGCATATATGCTACAAAATCAACGATAAAACCTTCCAAATGATTTCTTTCAGAAATTTATTGTAAACTAGCTCTTACCCAAGATTTCGTAGGCCTGGGAATTTTGATGTGTATATGTAAGAAGTGACAGTCTAAAATATCGAAATCGTATACATGCTTAAATATTCAACGTCAATTGGAACAAAGCAAAGACGTGAATTTTAAGTTCCAGCTGGGGTAATGCAATGCAGATTAGAAAATTTTTGGTTTATTTTCATTCAAAAGCACTTTTGAAGGAATTAAAAGATCTATTAATTAACAATGTTCAATTTTAAATTCATCATACACTACAAAAATAAACGGAATCGTTTGAAATAACCTTTACGTCTAACATCATTAGCGTGGTGGTGGGAGGGAGGAAATGTTATGTTATTAAAACCATAAGGATACTTCTCCGTTTGTCGGGCGCAAACGAACAATCGCCAAAGAAATCTGAGAAAATTTGGCGGAATTTTAAATTATTTGCTAACGGAAACATACCACTTAAAGCATATATAAAAATATATAGCTAACACAAATAAAATTTAATTACAAAAACACACAGTGGAGCAGTTTTAATACATAGTCATTTTTGCCAAAAAAAATAGTTTGCCACCAAATTTTAGCGAAATGGCATTTAGAATCACAAGGTTTCGATGCCCGTTGCAGCAAATTAACGGAACATAGAAAAAAATATCAATAAATGCAGTAATATGGAATGCACTAAAAATTTAATCGAAAATGATGAAAATAGGCAAAAGAAATAAGCACAGCAAGAAAAAAATCAAGAGAAATGAATAGGAAATAACGAATTATATTAACACAAGAACAGCATAAGAAAAAAATGTAATAAACATTCCTTTAGAATAGTAAGATAATATTAAAAGAACACCGGAAATAGAAAAATAAAAGCAAACGATTCAAAAAGCTCAGGGCATATGTTTTGAGAAGTTTTTATTTTTATTTTTTGGCTTAAAATTTAGTTTTTAATTAATAAAAAATGAACCACTCAATGAACCGGAATAAAAATTAGCCTATGTTCTTCTGTAGACTATAATCTTTCTGTGTGCTAAATTTCATCCAATTTCCTTCAGCCGTTCTGGCGTGATTGAACCCATCATCCATCCAAACGTTTACATTTATAATAGTAGTATAGATGCCACACTAATAATATCTGAATTCAAATTAGAGGTCAATCAGTTCGAACCTTTTCCATTACTATGTAATTTGACAGCAGAAGTTGTGATGCCAAGACTTCGCGCATTATTTATAGTTCTCGCCATCTCTCTCTGCTCTTTTTGAGTTCTGGATTTGGACAGCCACCAATTTACCAATTCAGCCCTCCGAGCAGTGGTTCCATTCTTCTTCCTCAGATAAGATGTTATGAAATTTACCACCTTGCATATTTTCCCGACTCTAAATTTCCGGTTCGCTTTTCAAAGTGGAGCTGACAGTTCATTCAAAAATAGCTTCTTATTAAAAATGCAAATGTCAAGACGGGACAGTCTGTCTCCCGTTAAATTGTTGTTCTTCGTGTCGTTGCTGCTGATTCGAGATGCCAGAACTTTTGATTTAAGGGAGGTGTGTCTCCGGGTAGGACAATTCCAGAAGTTCTTGGTTATATTTATAGGTAGAAAAGTTGAAGTAAACTTCCACGTGGCTTTTCAGAGCTTTTGTATTCTCGTTTCAACAGTGCATTGATTGCCTTGTTTTGAATAAGGATTAATGGAATCGGCGGATTTGTTCTTACTTCATTGTTCTAAAAGAACGGCCGCGATTTAAAAGGGAAAGAGCTATTTTGAATTCGATTTTTTTTGGTTAAACTAAGATTAATTCTAATTACAGTATATAAATCTTTAAATTTTTGAGAGTAAAAATTTTTTTAAGTTCTCTTTCCAGACTAAACTTATTTTTGAAACTTTTATTAACTTAAACTTTTATTTATTGAAATTGAAACTACATTTTAGAATTATAAATAATTTGATAGGTATTTAGTTATAGTTTATACCATATAATTTATACCAGTTCAATATAGTTTATATGAATTCACGATTTTGGGGGAATTTTTTTGTTTTATTCTATCCACAGCAATCTACCACCATTTTTTCATTACACACACACACACACAGACAGAATGAAAATTGCAGTTGTCATCACATTTTTTATAGTGGTTTAGAAATAATTAAATAAAAACTGACATTCCAACCAAGAATTAAGAATTTTTAAAGAATAAAGTAGTATGGGCTAGCATGAATCAAAAAGTAGGAAATTAATTAGAATTCGAATTATATATATGCAATGATGCTGATCCCACAACTGTTGAAACATATTTACACACATATACACATGAATTTACATGTGTAATTGTGTGTGTGCGCATAATAATATATCTTAATCTAATTTAAATCCTAATTATTTACCTTATTTTCCTTTAATTTTAGACCATTTTAGTATCATTCTAAAATATTCTTTTATTTACTATTCAAGTTACCGCTTTTTATTTAATTAGTTTCACAAGCGCTCTATAAAACTGCTGGTCTCAGCATTTTCTCCCGCTCCGAGAGAAGGGATAAAAATCCTTAATGCTTACAACATTCTTTTAAAGATACCTAAGATTAATATTACTAATCGATACGCGTCAAAGAAATCCCTATCAAAATCTCACCGTAAAATCACTGAAGGAAAAAAATAATGATCTCTTCTACTCTCGCATCGCGATGTAGACTGACTTACTGATATCTCGCGTATTCTTTGTATGAAAATTATTCTTCCCGTGATGAAAAAAATTTAATGTTGGCGAAATTTCTTGTATTAGGCCACGCAACTGATAAAATATGTTTACACCCCTGAGCACACATACAATTGCTTTTCCGTGTCCCTATAACGAAAAAATCATAAGATTCCAGTTTCGTATTTTTTGTTATAAAACTGTTATACTTTCATGTTAGATGACTACTGAGAATTTCCCGAATGATCAGTGAAAGCGGTAAGCTTTGTTATAGATTGTGCATATTGGAATTGTGAATCTTCGAAATAAAATCCAAATCGAAAATCTAATGTTCATTATGAATAACCTTTGTCAACCCCTTAATCATGATAGGCGTCATGACAGCAATATTTTTGTACAGATTATTTTAAAACAATTAAAAACAATGTAAGTTAATTCCTACTTAGATCAACAAAAAAACTTTCATTTTGGTTACTTTTTTTAAATAATTACAATAAATATAAATAATTGATCAAAAAAAACTATACCTGGACAAAACAGAATCAATTTCGTATCCATTGAAAGAAAATCAGAACACAATCAGAAACTATTAATTGGAGGTGAAAATTCAACGCCAATTTTCTACGCGAGATGGGTTAACGTAATATAGATTTTAAAAAATTAATTTTCCTTTTTCTGTATTTTTTTAATTTCAAAGTACTTCAAAATGAATCCGAAAAATTGATTCATCAACAATGTTTAATTTTAAATACGTCACACATTAAGCAAATAAACAGAATCGTTTGAAATAATCGTTTGAATAATAAACATGTTAAGTCTGATCTAATTACTAACACAGCTAACTTACACACAGGGACAGCTAACTTAATTTATTACTTATTTGGCAGACGGGGAAATGAAGATATTTGGAGACAAAGTTAGTTTTTAATTAATTAATATCTGAAAAACTGTATAAGCGTCAAATGTCATCCACAACAAGTTAAAAAAATGTACTTGAACTGGAATGGATGAATAAAAACTATTTTATTAACGATTGAGAATTTAAACTAATTATAATTTTATAGAAATTTATTTGTAAAAATTTTGGACCTCATCCAGATCATTGGTTTGCCGGCGTTATATTATTTCATTTGTGATACTTTTAATACAATAAAAATAATCAATTTTTTAAATATATCCAAAGGAATTGGCAAAGCTGTTTCAAAATTTCTTTTTACAATATAATAAGCTCATTAGCTACATTGCCAAGAGAAATATAACTCTACAGTATGGCTTATATTAGTTAGTTCATATCACTTTAGCCATTTCTTAAGTATTTAAAAAAACAAGCTACGCATCTCCTTAAAATCAAGACTTTATAAGCCATTTTTATTTATTTATTTATTTTACTAAAGATTTTAATGCTACAAATTAAAAAATATTTACTGTTCCTTTTTTTTATTCCAGTAATAGGTTTTATTCAAATAAAATTTCGAATCTTACACACGGCAATTTCGTTTTTGCAACTAATTCGATTGTCCTTAAAATATAAAGAAATTTTTAAAAATGGAATTTGTTTAATTGGGAAATCTATAAAAGTAAATACGACTTATTCGTTTATTGAAGACATGTAAAGCTCCTTATTAGTCCTATTTTTATTTATTAAAATATTTTATTTCGAAACATCAAAAATATTTTGAAATAAAGAAAATTAATTTTGATGACATTAAAAAAAATATAATAGAAAGAATTTTGCAATGAAATTAATTTTTCAAATAAAATTACGAATATTTAGCAGATTATACAATCATTGCTTTCATAAAGAATATTTTTATTTTATTATTTTCCTTGCTGATGATAAAAGTTTTGACGCAATATGTGCCTATATTCATCTTTTGTACTGTCAATAAATAAATGAGAAAAATAATTTTCTTTCATAGGAATAAGTATTGCGTACAAATAAATGTGAGGGAATATAAAGATTTCTTACATTAAATAACAAAGTTGACTTGAATATTCTAAAGTTAGAGCTTGCATTAACTGTAAAATTAATCTCGATTACCCCCCCCCCTCGATAGAGTTTATCTGTTATTTATAAAATGTATATCTAATCAGACATTTTTAAACATTTTTCAGGAAGTAAGTTTATCGTACAAAAATAAAATTCTTTGAATCTTTTCCAAGAAATACTTCACTGTATATCAATCCAAGTGGAACTACTATTCTATAGTGAACCACAAAATAAATCAAAATGTTTTTTTTTAAAGTCCAATAAAAAAGGAGTCTTGGAAAGCTTTCATTCATGCATACAATAGTGCACTGTAAAATTCGCAGAATAACTGTATTGAACTAGTCAATTTATTCATATTTTTTTCAGCTGCCTTTTTTGCATTGCAAATAAAAATCAGAATATTTAGTTCAGCAAGCAGACGATAAAATAAAAAGATCCTTAACTGTAAATTTTCCCACGTGTTTCGAAATGAATAAATGTCAATCATAAATTCAATATTCATTCAAACGCGGAATATATTTTCGAGAAATATTTTTGAGCAAAATGAATCTTACTCTTCTGATGCCCGCAGTTACTTCATAAGGCGAGAAATCGTCTGTTCACAGGTAATTTTTCAAAATCGTCTGCATAATCTATTAGACATTTTGATATTAACAAACAAAAACTATGACTAACTGAACTACTTATATAAACTTTTTATTTACAATTTTTTTGTGGCACTATTAGGGCGTAACTAATCTACCTTGTTTTGTAATAATGCAAGTGAAGGTTTCGTATTACCGAGGTGACTTAACTATTCGGTTTCACCTTCAGATCTATGCATGAACGTCTCGGATAATTACCAGTTCGCTTTCCAGGTCATGTTTTGCTTGTCAAAGGTCTATTCCTCTTTAAATGCGAGAATATAGTGGACGTTTCAGAATATTAAGTTTGCTTTTAGAGTAAAGACCGTTGTCCTACTGACTAAGGTTTACAATGGGGTCTATAAGTGATATTTATATTGATGGTAAGTGAAAGTCGAGAGAGTATTTTTTGACAAATATATTTATTTCATAATTTAGTGAAAATTATTTATAAATATTTTACCTTTTTAGGCTATGCGATTTTTTAGAGCATAGAACTGATTAATAAACATTTGTTGTATAAATGTGAATAGTGAATTTTTAAGCGCAACAAAATTTTATATATTAATAAATTTTAATTTTAATGGGCGAAAAAATATTTTAAATTTGGATATAATATAAACTTATTTCATATATTTTTTATAATTTATATGCGATCTATTTTTCTTTTAACTTCAAACAAACAAACAAAATGTTTTGTTATTAACATAAATCATGTTTTTTGAAAACCTGTTAAATAATTTCACCGTCAGTTTTTTTCTTTTAAATATCTCTTTATTTATTTATATTTCTCTATATTGGTATAATATATTTTAATAAATTTTATATACTAATAAATTTTAAATTCAATGTGCCTAAAAATATTTTAATTTTGAATGTAATATAAAGTTATTTCATTTTTTTTTATAATTTATATGCGGGTTCGTTTTCTTTTCACTGCACTGAAAAAAAATTATGCTTTGTTTTTAACATAAATCATGTTACTGAGAACATGTTAAATAATTCCACCGTCAATGTTTTTGAAGATATCATTTGTTTATTTGTTCATCCATACTGATTTATATTTATCTACTAGCCGCCCTTGGCGACCAGTCGGTTCGCCAGTATTAATACTCGCTAAAATTTTCATATAATATTTTATTTAGCTGTGTCTCATAACAGGTTTTTCATCAAAATATTTTTAAACCAAACAAATTTTGATAATCATATAATTCATTTAGAGTATTATTTTCTTCAGATGTTCTGTTCATTGTGCTATTCATCTTTTTCTTTGTATCTGAGCAATGATTGTCCCGGAATTGATATTTTACTTAAATGGTGGAGGGAAAGGTCTAAAATTCTACATTTTCATAGAATAATGAGATTCAAATTTTCATAAATGTAAACACACTAAACAATAAAGACAATTGGTTTTTAAGAGATGCGAAAGTTTAAAAAAAGCTCGGAAAATGCCGCGCACAGAGGAAATAATATTGATACACACACATCCTTCTTTTCTTTTCTTTTCTATCCTTTTTTTCTTCACTAATTTTGTTTCTACAAACCCTATTTTCACTTTGTTATTCTTTTTTTTTCTTCCGTGCCGAAATTTTATTTTGAGCAGGCATAGATTAAATATTCATACAGACTAATCATAAAAGCAGCTATTTTGTTTCTTTTTTAAACATCCCGTTATCTATGAATGAAAACCAACTGACTTCGCGTATTTCTTTCTAAACAAATCATAATTTATTACTTCCTGCTATCTCACTCAGTTGGCGTGGGGGAAGGAAATGCAGATTTTTGGCGGGAAAGTTAGAAAAGTGTCGTTTTAACTATTTTCCTCGCAGTTTTTTAATTTTTTCTCTTCATAAGAACCATCCTCGTGTCTTAACGAAACTATTAATCAAAAAATTAGCCGAATCGGTCGAGCCGTTCTCCAGTTTTGCACTTAGCAACGCATTTCGAGTTCCATTTTTATTATAATAGATATTGGTATAATATATTTTAATAAATTTTATATACTAATAAATTTTAAATTCAATGTGCCTAAAAATATTTTTATTTTGGATGTAATATAAAGTTATTTCATATTTTTTTATAATTTATATGCGGATTCATTTTCTTTTTACTGCACTGAAAAAAATAAATTATTCTTTGTTTTTTAACATTATACTTGAAAACTTGTTGCTTGATGTTACTTGTAATGTTATTTGAAAACCTGTTAAATAATATCACCGTCAGCGTTTTTGAAGATATCATTAGTTTATTTATTCATATTTATCCATACTGATTTATATTTATCTATATTGGTATAATATATTTTAATGAATTTTATATACTAATAAATTTTTAATTTAATGTGCCTAAAATGTTTTAATTTTGAATGTAACCAAAAATTATTTCATATTTTTTTATAATTTATATGTGGGTTCATTTTCTTTTTACTGCACTGAAGAAAAATAAATTATGCTTTGTTTTTAACATAAATTATGTTTCCTGGAAACCTGTTCAATAATTTCACCTTCAGTTTTTAAAAATATTATCTATTTATTTATTCATATTTATCGATATTGGTTCATTTTTACCTCGTTTAAAGTGATTTTAATTATGAAATGATCATTTAAAAATTTATACGTTTTATATAGTATTAATGTATGTATGGCCTAAAAAATTCGTGTTTACTATATGTATCCCGTTTTGAAAAAAAATCAAGTAAATGGTTTTATATTAATAGCATTTTTTTTGAATGGACAAACTATTTCCAAGAATTCATATTTTTTAGTGTAAAATATCAATGAAGTTTAAAAGTGAAACGCTATTTCATAGTATTGGTAAAATTTAAATTAATTTTAAGAATGTATTGACTTTTATTCGTCTATGATTTTAAAATATGTGATAACTTCTACTAATTTCTTACGAAAAATAAAAACAATGTTTTGAAATAATAGTAAAAAAAAACATTTCGAAAACTTAAAACAAATGCTGTTGTCATCAAGTTTATTAGTATAAAATATTTTATATTGATATTTTTATTCTGAAATTTTAGTTAAATTTTTTCTAATACCGGTCAATAAATAAGTTTTACTCGTTTGTATTTGATAGCAAATTTTACAATCCTATTAATAGCAAATGTTAACTTTCAAAAACGATAGGAATTTGTCATTTTAATAACACGCGAAGGGGTGAAATTGAAATAGGCTCTTGTGGGAAAATTTATCTTTATAAAGTATCTTCAAGATTCAGTTTTATCTAATGCGTTCCCAAAGATAAATATTAATTTAAATTTTCAAGTTTTTACTACTTTTTTTGTATTTGAATAGTAATGATAATTTTGGAATGGCATTATAAATAATTCTTGACAAGAAAAATTGGGTTTTTTTAGTGTCATTAAGTGAATATCAATTTTTTTAAATATCTGAATAAAAGCTTTTTAAAATATTGACAAAATATTTTAGATACTCTTAATCTCAAAAAATAAAACTTTTTTTAATTCTCTCAATAAATGAATGCTTATAAATAAATTAAGTTTACATAAAATTTTACTATGTGCTCTTATATAATTTAATTTACTGAATAATAACAATAATTAATAAATTTTAGTTGTATCAGCTTATTTTAAAACATTTGGCGAATTTCTTTGAAATTTTGAGATGCATAGGTATTTTAAAAAGTAAGATTTATTTGCACGGTATTTATTTTTCTTTAATAGTTTTGGTCTTAATCTTAAAAAAAAGATTCTATTTTTTTATATAATATTCAATTTTATCTATTTAAAAAGATGAATAATTTCTAAAATTTCTAATAGTTTTCCGTTAGAATTTTTGTTTTTTAGTTTTACAATTTTAATGATCCTTTTTATAAAAAAAAGGACGATACTTGCTTTTTACAAATAATTTTTCACATTGTGTTTATAGATTAAATAAATAAATATCTTGAAAATTGGAAATTTTTAGATAACCAGTAACATCTCTTTTGCATTATTTACTGCAGAAGTAAAAATATCCCTTTTTTGGTTTACATTTGCAAATATTTTTTATAACATTACCATGTTAATGAAAATAGACATTTTTACAAATGAAAATTTCAGACCTTCCAAAAAAAATTTAAATTACTTTTAGAATAATATCTTTTAGTGTATTCAAATTATGAAATTTTACTTTTTCAGTGCTTAAATATAATTTTGAAAACCCCGATAATAAAATCATACAATTTTCTTCAGCAAATAATACTTAAAAATATTGTAAAAAAATTATAAATAATAGCTTTATGTTGATTCATAATTCTTTATAAAAAGTTTTTGTATCATAAAAATTATTTTGGATAGCAGTGTTTTGATAAAATAACGTCACGGGTGTTTGAAAAGTTTTAAATAATTTACCGAAATATTCCTCAAATGTTTTTTATTCAAATTTTTTTTAAGTATAAAATAAATTTTAAAGTATTGTTTTTATAAATACAGTCGCAGGCTAAATTCAAATATCACTTTAATTATTAATGAAATAAATGTTTGCTTTTAAAACTATATAATTGATTCATTAACGTACAAAATAGTTAAATTCAATTATCGCTTAGGTTTCACTTTTCTTTCTTTTGAATTTGAAACGCCTCGAAACCTGTCAAATCCCATCGATTGCTCAACAATCTAAAAAGATAAAAGATTCTGTGTCACCAGAGATCACCTGGTAGTATTACCTCTTCTAATTTAGATACCATCTAAAGAGAGGCAATTAATGAGAGTCAAGTCGAAATCTGCCTGCACACAGCCTGCTCTTTTTTCTTTCTTCATTTGACATCCCCTCCAAACCCAGTGAAAGAGATGCCGGCCCTAACAACGGGAAAATTTTCCTTTCTTTTAGAATGGAGCGAATCCCATTCTTAGGTACCACTCCCAATGGAGATCAGCCAGAGGTCGTCGTAAAAGAAGAGGAAGGGGAAAAAAGGGAGAGGTGCAAGCATCGGAAGATTCTAAATTTATCCCCTTTTATCCGAGCTGGAACTTTCTGTTTCTTTTCCACCCATCCATCCGCGGCTGTGCTTACTCCGAGCAATTTCGGAATTTTTATCCCGCATTTAAACATGCACTTTTGGCCTTGGTCTCAGTCATTACACGTGTCGCCGAGCACTTTTACAATCGAAATTTCAAAGAATTTGGTAATGGTACCGGCAGTGTGGTAATGACTTCATGAAGCAGTTAGATCAGCGTGCTGTAATGGTAAACCTTGAATCTACATTTGCTGTCTAAGCAGATTTGCCTTGCCGATTGAGTGGAAAAATTCAGTTCTGAAACTTGGTTGGGTCTTGTATTACAAGCTGGCAGCATTCATAATTTATATTTGTTTTGCAGTGAACAAATGAAAATATGTGCCATCCTGGATATTTTAGCACATTCAAAATTAAATAGTTGCTTTCCAATAATCCATAAATAGTTGGAGACTTGAACCTAACGATGAAAATGAGAAAGAAATAATTTAACATTTCATGTGAGCTTAGTTTCAGAAATGAAATAAATATATTTTGAGTGACAAAGAAATTTATTACATTTAAAATTCTCTAATTCTATTTTAAAATGTGACATTATATCAGTTTGAAAAGTCTATAATAAAGATCGTGGCATTTAATCATTTTTCTTCCATCAAGCCGCTTCAAAGTGGTTTGATGGAAGAAAAATGAGGTGGGGGGGCAAAATGGAGAATTCATTTATCAAATGCGGAGAATAGAGCCAACATTCGGCAGTGTTTTGATTAATAGTTTTATTTTTATTAATTTCTATTCCTTTTACAGATGTGAATATAATATAAAATGACTTAAAGTATTATAAATTAGTCTTTTGTTTTTATATATAAAAAGTCTTTTTACTTTATTACTTTTTATATTACATATAAAAGGCTTAATATCATCGTATTAATTTATCATAATTCACCTAACATATGAATAGATAATGAAAGCTAATTCATATCACAGGGCAAAAATGAGTACTTTTTTCATCGTGCATATCACGTGATAATGTTAATATAACTTACAAGTAATATACCGTTCTGTATGCATTGACATTAAAAAATATAAATATAACGAATTCGTGTTTACATCTACCTTAAAATTTAGTTTTATTACTTTTTATTTGGTATAGAAGATGAAATAATTCGAAATGAATAGCCAACGTAATTTTGTAGAAAAACATTGTCACAAATTTCAAGACAAGTCTTAATTCGGAACTTTAAATTTTAGTATTTCGATCTGATCTTTTACTTTTCCATGTGAATCGCATCTCCAAATTGTAAATATTCATTGAGCCTAAAGACATTATCTTAGTTGCCCTTGGGAAAATTTGAGACGGAATTATGATTTGACAGCTTTATTTCCTGAAATCAAACTTTATGGTTTGGAGCACTGCGTACCGTGATTCAAAATGGCGCGAATAAGCGAATAAAATAAGTCAAGATGACATACGAAGTGCCATACTTTACTGCATCATTGCGGTAAAATGCAGACAATGAGGAGCCAACCGCAAAGTTTACAAGAATGAGAAGAACGTCCAGCTAACTATGAAGACAATAGAAAAAGATTCTTAAATGACACTAAAGGTGCCTGGCAATAGCATAACGGTAATTAGAATTTCAAGTGTCCAAAATAATAAAGATTGTTAATTCTATTACAAATAATAAAGCGTCCTTGCTATTACGGAATGTATGATATTACAAATAGAAGATTGCGGAGTTCTTGTACTGGTTAACTTCCTTTCTTTCTTTTACGCCTCTCTTCCTTTTTTTGAGGTAATTAGAAGGGAATCTTATTTCCTATACAAACCGCAAAAAATACCACAAAAGAAAAGAAAAGAAAGAGAGAATTTAGAACAGAAGTCGCCAATAAAAAAAATTTAGTTCTATCGGAACAAAAACTGAGGATAATTGGAAAGAATGCAGAAAAAATGGAAACTTTTATTAAAGTAAACCGCAAAAAATACCACAGAAGAAAAGAAAAGAGATGAAAAGATAGAAGTCAGAATAAAAGTTGCGGATAGTAAAAATTTAGATCTATTGGAATGAAAACTGGAAATAATTAGAAAGAATGCAGAAAAAAAATGGAAACTTTTATTAAAATTTGGATAACAATAAAACCGTATTTAGTATGAGACTCATATAATATGGTCTCACATTAATTGTTATTAAGTACTTAAAGGCAGTAATTACTACACCTCTTGCAACATTTTACTATAAACTTACTTTTCTTAAATTAAATAAAATGGAAACTTTAGGTATTTATTTTTTATGGAATTAAATTCTTTCTGCTTTCATTGTGTGTGTATCTTTGGTTTCATTCTGTTCCCAAATTTTAATAGCAAATTCCTCCAAAGATTAAAAAAATTTGCTTTCTCACCCTGTGTTATATAGTTTTATTTGAGAAGCCACGAATGCCTAAGATTAAAATTGTTTGATGTTAAATAGAAAAGTAGCTAAAAAGCAAAATCGTTTCATCCTCCACTTTTAATAGATATCTAGCCCACTTAATTTGTAATATACTTAATCATAGCAAACAAATATTTAAAATGCATGAACGTTTTTCATTATAAATAAATTATACTCCGCTGTTAAACGTCTTCATTTAAAGTGATGCCAATAAACAGAAAAAATAAAGATTAAAATAAAATCTGCTGTGCATATTTCAATTTATCCAGTCAGAACATCATTTCTTGAACGGCCAAGGACCATGTGCTCGTGCGAGTTAAATTATATTTCTATTCATTTTAATGTTTTCATTGAATGAGTCATTTTAGCATTGCAAACGATCAAAAAAAAACTTTGTCTCGCATTGATTGTTTTAAAAATATCCCATTTCCTGTTTATTTCATTTCATATAATCACGTTCTCAAAATGACATTTCTCTAGGTTTTATTGGCTGTAATCATTAACTTATATTTTTTAATCAGAGCTTTTGTAAATGCAATGGCAACACATAATTAAAAGCTGATTTTTTTAGGTGCTCGTGCTGATAATAAAATTTCAATTTTTCGCTAACTTTTTTTTAATTTTATTTTTGTTGACGCCACAAACTTCATTCCCAAAATAACATCATGTTATGAAATGATAATAAATACGAAAAATTTACAGAATACACATATAACATAATATAATGCCATGTCATAGGCATCCTGTGCCACGATGGCTATAACAATCAACTGGATGAGACAAGATAGAATGAAGAAAAATGTTTAAAAAAATAAAAAAAATGGTTTAAAAAAAGCGACAACAAACCATCCATAGAGAATCTCATTGGTGTCAAATCTCACACGTCCGCATTCAGCCTTTAGTGAAATAATAACTATAATACACATACAGCATTTTTAACACATATGTTTAATTAGACAATAGTACAAAGAATATAGATGTCTTTGAAGAGAAACGGTTGCATAAAATTAAGGACTAATTATAATAATAATAATTTTCCGTTTATTTAACGTCCATTCAAAAATTAATAGTTTCATCACAAGAAAGTCGGTCATGGGAAAAATAGTTTTAGATTTCGAAATATTATGCCGGTTTTTTAAGAAAATAAAATCTGGGAAAAAGGAAAGTAGGAATTTTACCAACAAGTTTTTACAATAGGCTTTTTAAGTAGGCCAACGAATTCATCTAGTAGGTAATATCTTTGAGCTTCAGACAGTATACAATAGTTGAAGAAGAAAACAAAACTAAATAGGGTTGAGATTACGAAACTACAATAAACATGATCAGATGAATTGAGTTTCAAAATTCGTAGACAAAGTTTCATTCTGTTTGAAAAAAAAATTAAGAGTTTCGTGAACTGGTAACAGCTGATTGTACTTTGAGTTCACAAAGAAAAAAATCGGCATCAATTTAAATATGTCATCTGAAACCAGTCTTGTCAAGAAAACGAAAGTCTAAACCAGAATAAAGTTTAAATTAAAAAAGTCCAACATATTATTTAAAAACAGGTTTTAAATCGTTTTATGAATTGATATGTCATCCTAACAATTAAATTTAGGTTTGAAGTTTGATAATAAAAACATATCGTAATTAGTGAATTTTTATAATTAAAAATTAATGATTTAGAAAAATATTAAAATGAAATCCGTCATGCATATTTCAATGTATCATGTCAGAGCATCATTTCATGAACGGCCAAGCACCACGTGATCGTGCAAATTGAATTATATTTTCATTCACTCTGATTGTTTTATTGAGTTAAGTCACTTTAGTACTGCAAACGATCAAAAAACTTTGTATCGCGTTTATTGTTTAAAAAATATCACATTTAATATTTATTTCATTTCATATAATCCCGCGCTCAAAATGACATTTTTCTTGGTTTCATTTTCTGTAGTTATTAACTGGGATGGCATCACATTATTAAAAGCTGAGATGCTCGTGCAGATAATAAAATTTCAATTTTGCACCTACGAATATTTTTATTCTTCGCCTACGGGTTTTTGTTGACGCCACGAAACCTCATTCCTAAAACAATATCATGTTCTAACATGATAAAAAATGAATAGAAACTACATTAAAAAATTAAAGTGTGATAAGTAATAATTTGAAATTTGAAGATTTAAAGATTTTTTTAAACATAAAATTGGTTTTTAACAAAAAATATTTATGTTTTATTTTAAGTTCACCTAATTCACCATCTCTGCCCCATTATTCGTTGTTTTTATGAGCTTCAACTTTTTCAAAGATTTAAAAACAGTCCAATCTAGAAATTTGAATCGTTTAAGACAAAATTTTAGAAGCTGAAACGAATATAAAATGGGTACTTTTCACAACTCCAAGAGCATTCGATCTATATTATTTACATATTTCATCTACCATCACTTTCACAAGAGTTTCTTCGTCTTTTTATAACCTTCGGAAAATTTAATGAATCGATTGTTCAAACCAACATTTTGAAATTCAATTAGTTGAGATTTTCAGGCAGTACTGAATTATCATTAAAATTTCACATCATATAAATATTTCCACACAGAATTGATGCTGACCTAAACAAATGTCTTATAATGAAGTCTTGTGTTATAATATCTTTCGTAATAACAGAAACTTATATGAAAAAAAGTTTCTTCCCGTATAATTCTACGAATAATACAAATGTGGTTTTTATTACAAATAAAGTATGAAACGTTGCATCAGTTCCGCCTCCTGCTTTCGATTCGGGTTTGAAAATATTGTGGTTTCTGGTTTCTTATTTCCTTAATTAGATGCAATAATTCATCGAATTTGAGCATTGACTTTAACATCAATAAACATGCGCAAGCTTTTGCTTTCACTTCTGTATTTAGTTGAAAGTTACATTTTTTTTTGTTAAAAAAACGTTAATGGCCTTTCCCTTAGCTCCACCCACGTGCAATATCTTCGCACTTTGTACTATAAAACGTAAAGCAAAAGTGCTGACTCTGTTTGCTGTCTGTGCATATTTTGTCTGTCTGTTTTGTTGGTCTTCGAAACGTTTTTCGTCAGCTTTATTTTCATATATGCCTTGTTACGCTACTAATACTTCTATACAGGATGATGGAACTGAAGAAGGTGACCATAGTTTTATCTAATTACTTTGTTTTTGACATATAATTATTTCAACTATTAAATACGCTTTCTAACACATTAACTCCAGAATGCGTTTATATAAATAATTATATTAAGTTAATGGCAACCCCCCCACTTATTTACATTTTTCTTATCATTGACATAATCTTTTTTAAGTATAATTTTTATAGTAAATCAAATAAGATTTTAACAATTTAAATTCTTTATTAATTGGTTCATTTTCTTCTATAACCTATATATAATAATCTAGTAAATAATAATTAATTAATCTACAATCATCTACTAAATAATAATTACTAATACTTAATAATCTAATAAATAATAATTCATTAATATTTAATAATTTAGTAAACAATGCATAATTAATATATAATAATACGGTAAATAATAATTAATTAATATTTAATAATCTAGCAAAGAATAATATAAATTAAAATTATATTTTAAATTTTTTTGTTTCATTCATCTTCTCTTCTGAAAACTAAAATCTTAGTAACAGCCCAGATGAGGATTTTTTTTAAGATGTACTTGAATGAGTAACAAAATATGTTTTAGAGAAAAAAGTTGTTTAGTAACAACTATTTTCATAAAAGCGTAAATGGAATTGAAATAAAATCATTTAATATATAAAATTATTTTTTAAAAATTAGAAATGAATTATATATTAAATTACATTTTTTATAAGCCCGTAAGTGGGATGAAGTCAAATAATTCCAGGCAAATAGATTGTACAGTATTATAGTCCATGTCAAAAAGATTTGTATGAAAATGTTCAAAACTTTTTTATATTTTATGAAGAATCTAGTATGTTAGAACTTCAAATTTTATTGGTATATTATTACTTATCTTAATTTTTTTATATATTTTATATAGACTATATTTTTCTTTCAGCTGACTTGCATAAATACTCTTTTAATTAATATTAGTATCTAAATTGGTCCTTTAATTGGCAAATGGTGAAAAAAAATTTAAAAATATGCATATTACTTTTTAAAGCTTTGTTATGTTATTTTATTTCTCTCTCAAGTATTAAAAAGTTTTATATTGTTCATATTTATTCTCTGGATTAATTGGCCTGAATTTCTTTTAATTAACAATAATATCTTAATTTCATCTTTGACTGGAAAATGTCAAGAGTAGTAATAACACTCTTACGAACGCAAATACGAAGTAAGTAAGATATGTATAACATATTTACGTCTTATTAAAAATTAACTTAATTAATTAATTTTTATCTAATTAATTCATAAATTTATTTTAATTATATAACTAGAAAAGCCCATTTACTAAAGTATGCTTACAATAACCATGCAAGACATTTATTGCAGGTATCCCATATGAGCCAAGGAAGCACATGTTGCTTTTCAGATAATAATTAATTAAAGGTTTTATATAAAGCTTGTCATAAATTATCAATAATGACAAATTCATGTGTAATACGAAGTAAATAAAATAAAAAAAATCGAAATAGCAATAATTAATTAATTGAAAGAATAAAGTGAATAGTAATTATTAATTAATAATTTAAATGCATTCCATTTTAACTGAATACAATACAAAAGAAAAAATTAAAATAAAAGATAAATTTTCAATATTTTTTAATGATTTAGTATTTTATTTTACTTTATTCAAACGATAAGATATCATTTTCTCATTATTCATTTCTTTTTATAAATACCCAAATGAAAGAATCTAAATTTATAAGATCATAAGATTTCTCCTTATATTTCATCTATTAGCGCTTGCCAATTGTCGCGCAAGGAACAATTGCTGTCACTCTCAATAGCATTCTTAAAGTTACGTTGTCTGAAGAAAATAAACAAAAAGCAAATTTTAAAAGACAGGACCCCATCGCTTTCCAATTTCAATGTTAGAAAAACAAACTAAAAACAATGCAAAGAAAAAAAGATCCCACTGACGCAGTTTTGTTCAGAAAAAGGTGTAGAGGAGACGACTGGGAAAATTTACCCACAAATCCTTACCAGAGACAATAAGTCTATAAATAAGACCCCTACGCTAGGAGGCGACACCATTGGTGAAAGAGCGTTCAAAACTTCCAGAGCTTTTACATCGGTGCCTCTCAACTTCTATCTCTTTCATTTCGCTAGCCACCATGGTTGATCAAGCCACTCTCGATAAATTGGAAGCCGGATTCAAGAAATTGCAGGATGCAAGCGACTGCAAGTCTCTTTTGAAGAAATACCTGACCAGAGATGTTTTTGATGCCTGCAAAGGCAAGAAGACCGCTCTCGGAGCTACTCTCCTGGACTGCATCCAATCCGGTAAGGATCGAATTCTTACCCTTCAAATCTCACCTTCCGCTTTCGGTCGGAGCGGTGCTAAGTCGCCGGTTTATTGATTTTGATACCCCGTAACGGATAAACTAGAATAATTACTCCATTCCATGTTCATAAAGTGTTCGGTTTTGGAGAAAGTTTGTTAAAACTTCTTTGGTGAAATTTCAGTGCTAATGGATGGGTATTAGTTTTGTGGTAGTGACTTCGAAAAGATCGATTATTCTTGTGCTGGTTACTCGTTTAATACTGAAAGTAAAAATAATTTATTAGAAGAGTTACTTAAATCTATTTGTTTAATATAATATTTTAAAATGCAAATAAATCTGAATTCGGATAAAATATGATATTTCAGCGCAGATATTCGATTAATAAATAAATACAAATCAATGGAGTGAATATATTATAATAAAAATATAACAAATTAATACATTATTATAAATATAGTAATATTTATTATAAGCCTTATTATTAAATATTTAACAACAAGAAAATTTTAGAATTTCTAATATTATAATTTTTAAATTCCATCCAGTGTAAAAATTACAGTAGATGTTTTATCCCGAATATTTAAATTTTTCTTTTAAACTATGAAAAAAATTATTTTCTTTATTCCATTACTTTACTTAATTACTTTTGAAAGTAAAGAGAAATTATTAAGAGAGATAGTTAAATCTAATCTTTTAATTAATATTTTAAAATGTAAATAAATCTATATTTGGATTAAATGATATTTCAGCTCAGATATTCGATTAACAAATACAAATAAATATAATAAATGGATTATAAGAAAAAAATTACAAATTAATGTATTATAATAAATATACTAACATTTATTTTAATATTATAGTATTTATTATAAGGTTTATTATTAAATGTTTAACAATAAGAAAATTTATTATGGTAATAAAATTTCTAATATTATAATTTATAAATTCCATCCAGTATGAAAATTAATTTCAGGAGATATTTTATGCAGAATATTTTAAATGTTTCGTATATGCTATGAAAAAAAATTATTTTCTTTATTTCATTACATTCGGTAATTTTTATATACTATGAAAAAATATATTTTTTCTTTATTCCATTACTTTCAGTGATTTTTATATACTATAAAAAAATATTTTCTTTATTGCATTACTTTCGGTAAAAGGCAAATCAACATTTTTTATCAATATATTAATATAAAATGAAAACATTTTTTAATTTAATATCTTTCTTTTTCTTGATTAAAAAGATTTTATGGTTTATATTTTAAAACTTAGTCTTTTAATTTTTTTTATGTCATTCAAAGGGTTATGTGTTTTTCATAAAGATGACGGGAATAAAAAGATTTTACTAGCCACTACCAAAAACCTAATATAATAATGAAGTTTCGTGAAATTTAATAAATATATTTTTAACTTAATTGATTTATTAACATCAAAAGTCCAATTTTTGACTAATTACAGAAATTGATTTTATTTAGTTAAATAATGTGCCTTCATTTCTAAGTACGTTTATATTTCTTCAAAAGCATCGAAATGGTATCACATATAGAAAAAAGAATTCAAATATACGTTACATTCACTGATTTTTTTGTCACTTATTAATAAATATTTACATATAATATTAGATATAATTAGTTTAAATGAACAACGAATAAAACTTTTAGCTTTGGAACACTAATTTTCATTATTGGAAAGGACATTAAAATGGAATTTCTTTGCTAATTTGGACTACAAAGATGTGTTTATATAATATAATTATCACTAGGTTTGAGATTAGTTTAAATATTTGAAACTCCTATTTCCCAAATTTGTAATTTTGGCTTTTCCTTTAAAAAATGTTATACATTTCAATGTATTTAATTTCAAAATCCTTAAGTTGATTTTTATTACTAAAATTTCTGCTACAGAAATTTTTTTTCATTACTCAAGGAAATAAATGTATAAGAGATTATGAATTGAAACATTCAAATTTTCTATAAATTAAATATTTTTTTTAAAAAAATATATATTTTTTGCAAGGAAGACTTAATTCTTAGAAAGTAAATTACTTGATTTCCTTTGAAAAATGACTACAATGTTTTGTATAATCAACGAGAAAATAAAACATCATGATCGAAAAGTTTATAACCAATAAGAATTCGGCACTTATGCATTTACAATAATTTTTCATAATCATTATGACAATGTAATAAAACATGTAATAGTGAAGGGATAAAAAGGATATTAAAGAGTTAATTTAGTTAAAAAATGTAATGATGGTAACTATTTTGATTCAAAAGTTTAATATAATCAATGATAACTTGCACAATGGAACGAAATAAATTTTCTATCTGAATTTCTGTAATTGATTTAATAATGAAATTCAAAAGATTAAAATGTTATTAAAGGGATAATTTAGTTAATAAAATTTTAAGATGAAAATATTTTGATTCATAAGTTTAATAAAAGGTTTACTGAATCAATAGTAACCGAAACAACGGAAAGAAATAAGTTTTCTATCTGAATTAATTTCTGTAATTGGTTTAATTAATTAAATAAAAATATGTTACACATTTTAAAATATCTATGAAAATGTCGGATTAAATAATATTTGCAGGAAGATCTGGGTTTTTGTAAATATAAAACCTTTCCAAAAGCTGTCTAAAAATAATTAAAATGTAATTATAAGCTGACTAAAAACGGCATTTTACTATTCTTACTTCCAACCATAGCATTTATTAAGAAATATCAGACATTTCTTGAAAAGACAAAAAAAATTATTTAAATATCGTGATCTATATGTTTAGTAGACGCCCATTCTACAAAGAATGATGAAAAAAATCGAAAATCATTAGTCTAATAACCATTTATCATCTAGGCCACTGACACACAAAACTTACAAGGAGCAATGTAACTGGAATTCAGAGATTACGACATAATAACTTAGTCTGCTAGATGAAGGAATATGAATGTAAACATTATTGCGACAAATCAGGATATTGGAAGACAATTAATTCGGCGCATAATTCAGCCCAGATTTCTCATTAAAATGTTCAGTTCATGATTATTATTTTATCGAATTTTTTATTAATCAAATACCTAATAAAGTTTTTTTATGTTTCTTGATTTTCAGTTTATCAAGATCTGTCACTTGCGATCACATTAACGTATTAGTACCAAAAATAACTAACAATTTTACATGAAACTGTCAAAATTCCATCAAAACTGTGGACTTACAGAATCTTAAAGCAAAAATACTTTAGTTCATTATTTTTCCCCAAAAAATCTTATTGAATTGGGTTAATAAATTAATATTTAATGTTTCCAAAATTAATTTACCATACACTACGAGTAACTAATTGTTCTGATTATTTATTTAGAATGATATTAATTTTTTAAATTTATAAACTTTTAAAATATATCTTAGAAATATAAACATTTTAAAAATATGTTATTTTATTTTATTTTTTATTTAGTGGATATTGATAAATTAATTAAACATCATTTTTTAAGTAGAATGTCAAATCATAAATAACTTGGCATGTTATTTATATTAAATATCTTAATTTACAAGATAAATGTTTGTTCATTCCTTAAACAGAAATAGAAACAATTTATTCAATCTCTAACTATAAAAAAGATCAGTTATCAGTTTTTTTTTTTCATTCAAAGAAACATGTATGCTAATAATAAATGGGGAAAAAATATAATACTAATACATCAAATTTTTATGAGATTTAAACAAACAATTCATATTTAAAAAAAGAAAATCATTCGTGAAGTAAAATTATGTTAGAAGTTATTTTAAATTTCATAGTAATTCAATACTTATCTCTGAGGTTAAAAAATACCAGTTCATGTTTTTTTGTTCCTTATGTGTTCTGCCTGCCAATTAATTAATCTACTTTAAAAATTTAATTTAATGTTAAATTTTTTTTTCAAATAAATTTGCCTGTAAAAACAAATATTTATATTTTACAAATATTTTTTTTTCATATAAAATGCACATTATTCTTATGACACATTAATAATTTCATAATCTACTATTTAAAAAAAGTTATCTTATTACTATTTCTGATATTATTATAAACTCCGTTGTTCCACATCTTTCGGATTGCTTCAATTCAAATAAAAACGGAATTCCTTTAAATAAAATGAAATTATCTAACACAATTAGTTTTTTTATTTCTATTTTTGCCAACATTTCTCTGCTTAAAATAACAATACATTTGGACGTGATATTTAACTCCTATTTAAAATCTTAGCTAAATTTATGCTCCATTTAAAAGATTGAATCTTTTGATCAAAAACTTTAATTTCAATTTTTATTCCAGGTGTTGAGAACTTAGACAGTGGTGTTGGTATCTACGCCCCTGATGCCGAATCCTACACTCTTTTCGCCCCAATTTTTAACCCCATCATTGAAGACTACCATGAGGGATTCAAGCCCACCGACAAGCATCCACCCACCGATTTCGGTGACACCAACACTCTAGTCAATGTCGACCCCACTGGAGAATTCGTCGTCTCCACCAGGGTGCGATGCGGTCGCAGCTTGAAGGGATATGCTTTCAACCCCTGCCTCACTGAAGCTGTAAGTTAAAACATGAGTTTAAACTTATAAAAAGCATTTTAGCCGGCTCTCTGGCACAGAGGTAGCGTGTTTTCCTCGTGCTCTGGGAGTCCCGGTTCGGGCATGGGTTTTCTTTTATGTGTTATCTGTGAGATGTGTGAATGTGCCTCCTTGTAAAAAGGGGCAGTGCAAGTAAATGTGGTGAGTGTGTAACTAAGTCGTACTCTTTGACCTAGTTGGCTCTACTTCATAAAAACAAAAAACGCTCCTTTCGGCTTAAATCTGCTGCTGTATCATCGGGTGGCTTGTCCATAGGTAAGTGCCCATAGTAACAACAGAAACATTTTTTAAGTTCTTAAGAAGTTTTAGAACAGAAATTTCAACAGTACATCTTAATTCATTCCATAGATTAACTAAAACCATATTCCACGACTCGAATTTCGGCAACAAAGGCAACCTATAACTCAAGCAACACAATAAATCCTTCATTCAAATAAAACTAAACTAGAATTTAAAGGACTTAATTTGTTGGAGAGAGTAAATAACAAATCACTGCCTTGAGACCTTTATAAGCTCATTGTATAAAATTGATAAAGTACTACGAGCGTCATTGAAATACTTCGTTTGCAAAATTCTTAGTTTTGAGCCACAAATCGACGAAAAATCTATTAAAAGTTCAGATATATTCAACAATTAAGTCACGTCCTAAATTTTTTAGATCTGAAGTTCTGATTAACTTCTTTATCTCCCCCCTGGGGGGGGGGGAACCTCGAAATGAGGATGAGATGCTTCCGGTATTAGGTTGGATCTCTCCACCTTGGAGGGTACAATAATAGGTGGGGGTTTGGCTCCTCCCATCGATGATGGGACATACTTCCTACGGGTAGTGTTGTACCGTGGCCGGTGATAACCATTAGCACTCAACCACAGTTCCCACCAGCGTTGCTGTTGCGGCGGTCTGGTCATTCAGGCCTATTGGTTTAAATCCATGTGACTGTGTAAGGTCGGAGAGTCAAGGTATGACTTAACTTCAATATCCAAGCACAAGATGTAAACTCAAAAGCAAACACTTTATAGCGGTAAATAATCATTGCTTGGATTTTCTAATGATAACGGCGTTTTGAAAAAGTGTGAAATCTGAAAAATTTCTGAGGTGCTCTGAAAATGATGAGTGAAAAGAATAAATTAAATTGATCATTACTCCTCATTGATGGAATACAGAAATATGCATCAGTAGAGAACTTTGACAACAGAAGGTTATGAAAAGCTGATTTGAAACCTTCCTCCCTTCTCAGTGTCATACAATCAACTATTATTTGATATTCTGATGGCATACATCGAGGAGATTCTTGGATTTCCATGATCTCGAAACAAAATGCAAGCAGCTCTAGAGCCTGTACGAAAATTCCCTATTGTGCCAAAAAAAAAAAAACATTTCAGTAGATCATATTTGGAACCTATGTATAGAATTACTGTGTATATGTAAACAACTTCGTTAAAAAATGAAAATAATTTGTTTAATGATAAATTCAAGCTCCAGTATCAGCTTGCACTTTAATTTTTTTAGTGTTAGCTGCAGTATTAGTTTTTTTTTAATTCTAAGTTTCTGGATAATATTGTTTTCAGAAACTTGTTAAGTATTAATTACCAAATGTTCGTCAATCCTGAGCTAAACAAAATATTGTTTCACATTCTGTTATCTTCAAAAGTTTTTTTCCTGTTAACTTTATAGAAAATTAATTTAGAATCCTTCTGCTAAAAATTACAGACAATTTACCATTACGATCGTTTCATAGTGGGTTGTTATCGTATCTTCATTGTAAAAGGAAATATTCTTTTTCAAGTATTTCCAAATTCCATTTATTTTATCTATATAATACTGAAAAACAAAATAATATTGCCTAGAAAATAAATTTTGGAGTACTTCCAACCTTTCGCATTTCAGAAATATAACTTCTAAAAATTAAAAATATATTTTTTCTTTTTCAAGTATTTTCTTCTTATAACCCGGATATACCATCAATCAATTAAATCAAAGAGTTCGAAAAGATTATTTTTTAAAAATTGAATAATACTTGAGTTAGTTCTTTTAAAAAACCGAAAAAAATTAAAGTTTGAATCATACTTTCAGTTAAGTTATTTCAGAATCGAAATAAAAGTACCATTTCATTGTTTTGCGTGTTTTAAATAAATGCTTAGACTCCATGCTACATTTGCTTCCTTTAATTTTTTTCTTCTTCAAAAAAGTAGGTTATACTTTACCGCTATCAACATTTTCGTGCTTTTTTTATGCAGCTATTAAAATTTGACACGATGAATGAATAGTAAATTCAAAATCAAAATGGCGCAGTGAGACATTAAAGTTTATGACTATTTTTTATGGCGAGACAGAGCATTTCCTGGGCTCCAAGAAAACAAAACATATACCTAAACAAAACTGACAAGATGATTTATACAAGGTAATTCTCCCTGGAATGAATTCATATGTCCCAGTGTATTCTGAAGTGGCTGGCAGAAAATTTACAAAATGACTGACGGAGAAATACAGATGATCCAAAATGCTCATACAAGTCAATTAGAGAGCCTGTTGATTCTCTGTCATCGTATTGTTTCGTTTTTTATTAAAATGTAGAAACTAATTCTAAAGAAAGGCAAGACAGCGCGGGAATCATTGGCTGTTGAAATGACTGCGTATTATTGTAGACCAGACAATAGAGAATAAATAATCTCGTCAACAGATGCTAAAAAGCTGAGGTATGCGATATTCCGAAACAATTGTCTGGTGCACACGAAGCAATAAATATGCTTTGAATTTTTTAAGTTAGCGACCAAGCGTTTCTTGAATAGCAGCAAGTTGTGTATATACAACGTGGTTATGAATTTATGACTTTGAGACATCAAATATCTCGAATATGGTTTTATAAATTAAATTAAAGGAAATTTAAAAATTCGATATATCTTTCTTCATTTTATGTTCAGTCCATCATTCGCCATTTGAAATGATTACATTTATTTTTACAAATATAATATTAACTTCTGTATGGAGTTTACCATTTAAATATAACAAAAAAGATTGAAGTCTGTTAAGGCATTTTATTTATTATGATTTCTGGTTTTTGACAGCATTTGATGTCAGACAATAGTAAAGATTTACAGAGAATCATTGTGATTCTATTTTTAATATTAAATTGGAAAGCAATGTAGTAAATTTCTCATCATGAATCATAATATTTTTGTTAGAAGAAATATCACTTTGAAAGAAGTTTTGTATATATTGTTACAATCGAGCAACCGCCGGGAACGGGAGCCGGTGAAAGCGTTGGTGACGCTTCACAAGAAGCTTCACGCCAATCGAATTGATTTGGAGAGGGGAATATTCTGGTAGCCCCCAAACATTTCGCGGGGTTCCGCGTTGCTTCGCGTGCTCGCTCGATTGGCTATATAAGGGACGGGTTGCCGCAGTTTCGGAAGTTTTTCTCCTCTCGGAAGAGAAGCGTCTCGCTGGACTAGCGGATTACTTTTCTCGCTTGTTATTAGTGAGCTGTGTCTACGTTTGCTGTTAACGTTGTGTTATTGAGCTCGCTGTGATTTACTGTTTGCTGTGCTACACGATAGCTGTTTTGCAGTCTGTGTTTATTGTGCTTAAGGCTTGCATTTACGCTGTAAGTGACTGTTGACTGCTGGATTGTGTTTATCTGAAGTTTTCCTTCATCAAGTCATCCTGTAAATAGCTCCAAATAAATTTATTTGTGCTGTCCTCACGTAAAGTCCATTCAATCCGAACCCGCTACGCTAAGAAACGTAACAATATTATTTATCTGCATTTTTCTTCGGCCCAAGGGAAGAAAGATGGTAAGGAGGTTGAAAATTTCCTAAGTGTAGCAGAAAACTATTTTACACTGGGGACCAACACAGATAGGCTGTAGGAAGTCATGCCTTCTTTTTTCTGATAATTATTTCCATGAAAGAATGTATAATAACATATATTTTATCCTGAGAATCAATTATTTTGATTTATTGAAAAGTTTTGGAGATAAATCTCGGAAATTTACTGACTCCGAATTATAAAATGTTACATAGCGGTGTTTTATCACCAATAAAAGCTTTATAAATGTAATACAAATCCACCCAATGACAAATAATATCGCGTGATATATTCAAAAGAATCAAATCCGAATTTTACAAAAATTTGACATCAGTTTAGGTAAATTTCAGATTTTCGGCATCGTATGATATTATTCAGTTCTGTACAGTTTTATTCAATACTGCACAATATTATTCAATATTAAATAACATTGTACAATAGCAATTAAAAAAGGTACTTACATATTACACCATCTTTGCCAACGATCGCCAACGGTTTAGTAACTTTTTGGTGACTAATTTAAATTTGACGATAACGATCAACGTATTACACCATTGCCGGATTGCCAAAATTGGCGGTTTAGCGACACATTGGCGATGACTTCAACTTTGGCGATAAAGTTGGACGCTATAATACGTAAGTACCCTAAAAAATACGGTTTATTACAAAATTCTTACATTTTACACTGCTTCAATATTGGAGGAATAATCATAATATTAAGTTTGAAGATTTTATGATATTATGTGCTACTTTGGATTTACGTCTTTTACAAACGTGCAAACTGATGACGAAATTTTATTCTTTTACTGCAACTTTTTTTATTTAAAAGATAAGGCTTCCGTAATGCAATGATTAGAATATCATGAAGTCATATGTTTTCCACGATTTTTTCATGCTTTTTTGAATAACGAACATTCGGAATATGGTAATAGTTTTGACATCTATCAATCATGAAGCAAAAAATTTCATTTAAAAAAAATTACAATCACATCTTTAAGACTCAAACAGATAAATTATCTAAATAATTTTTCCTCACAGTATACAATAACATTTGAAAGCGAGTATGTTCAGATAGCAAACTTATCTAAACGTTTAATTATTTGACAATTATATATTTATTTTTCGTATGCTTTGTTTCTAACTTTTGACTATTAACATCTACTTTATGGCTATCAACATGCCTTGAATAAATGTGAGATTTTTTGAGCTTTCCTGTACAGGATCTATCACAATTTAAAAATAGACCTTACATTCAGTATGATTTTCTAAGTTTCAAATACAGCCTTGCAACAAAACGTTCAGCACTAAGGTTTTGCTTCCAGATGTCTTAATAATTGCTGGAGTTAAAATTTTTATGGCTTTATATTATTCCGGATACTATAATAAGTTCAGATTTTATAGTAACTTTTTTAATAGTTTCAAACAATCAGTTAATATTTGTTAATGAAGAGTAAAATTTGCTTCAAACCATCAATGAAT
>JAOUZG010035770.1:2581085-2631360 GCA_026289955.1 Argiope argentata
TATTATCAATTATTATGTCTATTATCAATTACATCTCTAATTATTATCAATTATTATTCATTGTAATATTATGTTTAATTATTACAACGAATAAGAGATTAATAGTAAGAAGGATTATTACCCTCTATTTCAAGATAGATGCAGAGAATAATTTTTTCAGATCCTATTATAAATTCACACTCTCCCTATATATATTTATATGTTCAAATTATCAATCGTTAATAAAAGACTTTTTATGCATCCACCCAAGTTCAAACACATTTTTTAAAAGTTATAGTGAATGACACTTGATGTTAACACAGTTTTTTCCAATATTAATTCATTGATTAAATTTAGTTAATTTTTAATACTTTAAATAGAGTTTTAAAAGTTTGTAATAAAAATTGAAATCCACAGGCTGTAGCTCAATCAGTAAAAATGAGAGGATTTCAGTATTTTTCATGTGAAGGTGAAGAATGCGAGTTCAATCCTTGCGAAAGTCAATTGTTTGTAATCAATTATTTATATTAATTGTAGTTATTTAATAAAAACTAAGTAAAATAAAAAATTTCTTTGTTAATCTAAGTAGGAATTAATTTAATTAATTTTTATTGCTTGTTTTAGTAGATGTTAAATATTTGCAATCCATCCTATCCAAGGCAGAATTCTATAATCACTATGATTTTAAATCCATAAATCTGTTTTCTTACATTTAAATGATCCTTAATGTTTCATTAAATTGCTCTAAATCCATATTGAATGAATTATAAAAAGATATTTTTTTCTTTGCTCTTTCTATCATTAAGAAAATATATATTTACAGCCAAACAGATTTTAAATTTTCATGCTAAATTATTCTTTCACCTCCTTTTGGATAAGCCATCTACCACCTTTAGAAAGCATTAAAAATCTATATCTATACTTTATAAATGTGAAAGTTTGGATGGATGGATGTTGGGGTTCAATCACGCGAGAATGACTGAAAGAAATTGGATGAAATTGGGCACAGAGATATATTATAGTCTACAGAAGAACATAGGTTAATTTTTATTCCGGTTAATTGAGTGGTAAATTTTTTATCAATTAAAAACTAAATTTTCCGTCAAAAAATAAATAAAAAATCTGAAAACATCTGCCTGAGCCTTTTGAATCGTTTGTTTTTATTTTTCTATTTCCGGTATTCTTTTAATATTATCTCATTCTAAAGGAAGGCTTATTAATTTTTTTTTCTTACGCTGCTCTTGTGTTAATATAATTCGATATTTCCTGTTCATTTCTCTTGATTTTTTTTTCTTGCTGTACCTATCCCTTTTGCCTTTTTTCATCATTTTCGATTAAATTTTTTAAAGTACCTTTATAGTTTCAAGTACATAGCTTTTAAGTAGTTTTTTACCTTCACGCTAATGATGTTAGACGTAACATGTTTTCGACCGGTTATTTCAAATGATTCTGTTTATTTTCTTAGTGTATGATGAATTTAAAATTAAACATTGTTAATGAATAGATCTTGTGATTCTTTCAGAAGTGCTTTTGTATAAAAATAAAATAGATGAATTGAAATTAAAATTTTCTAATCTGCATTGCGTTACCCCAACTGGAGCTTAAAATTCACGTATTTGCGTAGCTCCAATTAACGTTGAAAATTTATGCATACATACGGTTTTGATAACATTTTACATTGTGATTAGACTGTCAGTTCTAACATATATACATCAAAATTTCCACGCGTACGAAGTCGCGGGTCAGAGCTAGTAATTATTATAAATTTTCTCCTACAAAATAGGGTTTTAAAAATCAAATCATTTATCATTTAATTATTACTATTATTAGTTAGAAATTGTGATGTTTCTACTTCCTTAATTAAAAATATAGTTAGTGTGAGTTCTCACGCATTTTTCGATGAAATGAAAACCTAGAACCTCTTATTTCTTATTTCAGACCATAGTGAAGTATCTTAGTTGTCAGATCTTGGTTTCTTATTATCAAGTCAGAACATGATGTTATTTTGGGAATGAGCGTCAACAAAAAATTGAAATGTTATTATCTACACGAACATCTCAAAAAATCAGCTTTTAATAACGCGTTGCCATTACATTTACAAAAGCTCTGATTAAAAAAAAAGTTAATGACTACTGCAAATAAAACTTAGAAAACTGTCATTTTGAGCACGTGGTTATATAAAATGAAATAAATAGGAAATGTGATTTATTTTTTAAAAAAAAATCAATGCATGACAAAGTTTTTTTATCGTTTGCAATACTAAAGTGACTCATTCGATGAAACAATTGAAATGATTAAAATATATAATCTAACTCGCACGAGCACGTGGTACTTGGTCGTACAAGAAATGATGTTCTGACATGATGCATTGCAATATGCAGAGCAGATTTCGTTTTAATCTTTTTTTTAAATATTGTTTAAATGATAGTTAATGAAATTAATTAACGTGCCAATTTGATTTAACAAATGAAATGAATTTCTCTTCTTATAGCACTTTCATATCAAAGATATTTGGATGCGACATTTATAGATTTATACCATTGTTAGTGGTCTCCTCAAAACTTAATCGCGTTCTCTCTATTAATGATGAATTCTTGCTTTACAGACTTTTTTCTTTATAGATTGAGGCTAAAATATGACTCAAAACTAAAATTGTAGCCACAACATCACATACCATATTTGATACATTTAAGTTAAGCCACTTCTGAGTTATCACTTTCACATGATTCTGAAAGTACCGATAGACAGACGGTCAACCCTTTATTGGTCATTTGGCCCAAACTTTGATAGATATCTGTAGACTATGGATGCTTAATACGTGGACCAAATTTTATACAGTTAGTTCTCTTCGTTTTATATTTACAATCTTAACTTATATTCTAACAACTGGACGGCTATACTTCCTCGGAATGGAATTTTCTCAAAATTTGATTGAAATTTACAAATTTTATGCAACGATCGTATACCAAATTTCATCCGTCTGTCTAAAAACATTTCTGAGTTATCTTTTCACAGATAGACGACGGACAGATAAATATTATGCCAGAAATGTGTGTATGCCAAGATGTCAAAGAGTTCTAAAACTACAAAATTCCTCAAAATTTGATAGAAATTACAAATTTCACGTAACGATCGTATATCAAATTTCATCCGTTTACATCAAAGCATTTCTGAGTTATCTTTTCACAGAAAGACTGACGAACAGCTACACATATTGCCGGAAATGTGTTTATGCCAAGATGTCAGGGTTCTAAAACGTAGAAATTCCTCGAAATTTGGTGGAAATTACAAATTTTACGTAACGATCATATTCCAAATTTCAATTTCAAAGTCTTTCTGAGTTATCTTTTCACAATCAGACGACGAATTATGACGAACATATAAGCATATTGTTAGAAATGCGTTTGTGACAAAATGTCAGGGTTCTAAATCGGGAAAATTCCTCAAAATCTGGAGTTCGAATTCTTCAATATTAATTGCAATCATTTATCTGTACTAAGTGTATAGAAAACTAAAGAAAAAGAAAAGACCACATAAAATATTAAAGCAAATAATACGGAGAATGCAAAAACGTGTGTGTAGTTTTTTTTTTTTTTTTCACCTACTAAGTTCAGAATGGGAACAGGAAATATTCATACGTGAATGGATACGCAGAAATGATATAAAGCAACTAAATAATAACCACAAGATTTCACCTGCTTTGTGTAAGCGGTGTTAATAAGATACCAGTCGCCATTAACCACTAGCTTGTTTGTCAAGAATTTTGATTTTAGTTTTGAATTACAGTGCAATTTTGAATACATCGGACTTTCATAAACTGAAAAATTTCTATCACATTTTTGAATGGGTTTACAGAGAAAAATTTTTGTAAATTCCTTTAAATTTCTATACACCGTATAACATTTTTTTGAATAAAAAATTACCTGTACCAATCGCATTCTAAAAGTGGATGATTTCTTTCTCGTGAAGATATATATATATATATTTATATATAAAAGCTCTGCTTGACTTATTTTTACTGTAATATAAATCCCCCTGAAACAGAGTACTGATTCCAAAAGCACACTGCATGCAATGAGTCAGACGTTATTCTTAGCTTCTGTAAAACGGAACTCTTACCTAATTTACGGTATGCGATTATTTTTTTTCGCCTGAATTAACTTTAAAAAAAAACCCTTTATGAAATGAAACTATCTAAAAACCAAACGTATTTCGAAAATTACACTTAATTTCAATTAAATTTTTAATTATTTTTTTTAATCTAAAAAAATGTCAATAAGTAAAAGTTTTTTAGTTTTGTTGTTGTTGTTTAAATGTTAACCAAACGATTTATTTTTAAATAATAACGATGACTTCTAATTGTTGAATTAAAAAAAATAAATTCGGTTTATAAAGATTGCTGTTTCCATCCAATCTTTATAAACCGAAACTGATAAATAAAATGGAATTTTTAATTTCCCTGCATTTTAGAACGTTAAAATAGTTTCCTATAATCCTTTTAAATGAATAATTTGCTCATTATGTAATTCAAAATTATAATTTTAATAATAATATAATATATATAATTTAGAAATTATTACACCAAATTTAAGAGGAAAATATGCATTAGATTTTAATTTGTGAGAATTTGTCTCGAGAAAATAGCATTAAAGATTATTTTCTCGTTGCACTTATGTGTGATAACCTTTGTACACCAGAATGAACAGACTGACAGACGATGAACTCTTTAAAGGGTTTAGTTCAAAATTTCTTACGGACCCGTACTTTAGATGTTGAAACGATGAACAATATTTTACTTATATAGGGTTTCTCTGTGTGTGTTTTGTATTTATAGTGTTCTATTTCAAATGGAAAAAAAAAAAATTTCCAGCAAATTGTAAATTTGATAAAATTTACAAACTTTTTATAAAGACAACAGAAAAAAATCATTATCCTAGCTCAAAAGAATTTCAAATTACTTTGTCGTGCATATCAGAAGGTTGCGTGTTCAAACCACGTCCGGGTCATCAATGTCATGGATGAGTTGCTTAGGACTGAACTCGTAACGTTAGGGTTCGTAGACCCGCAACATAACCACTAGACAAAAGTGATCACTCATGTCCGGATGTTACTACATCTTGGTCACCGACAAAAATATTTCCTTTAAAAAACGAAGAAAGTTCAAATCGTAAATATTTGTCATAATCTGGAATTGAAATTTTTTGATGATTACAATACTTTGCATACGAGAATGCAACAAAAGTGGGAATGCTTTCGCCAGAATTTTCTCTCAAATT
This sequence comes from Argiope argentata, assembly GCA_026289955.1. NCBI lineage: Eukaryota > Metazoa > Arthropoda > Arachnida > Araneae > Araneidae > Argiope > Argiope argentata. Next base: position 2,586,341 of record JAOUZG010035770.1, read on the forward strand.
TCTAATCCCAGAAAACGCTTTACTTGCCATTAGCGTACAATAGGCGAAATATTAACCTTTACTTTACTAATATTAACCTATTACTTTTCACGGAATTTATCGTGCGATCCTATTGAATCGCAGGTGATTTTTTGAACTTCCTAGCATGTAATTAATAAAAATTCGAAAACCGATAAATATGTTATCAGATAAATACGAAGGTCAGGTAAATATGTTATGTCTTAATATGTTTTCGACCGATTATTTCAAACGATTCTGTTCATTTTCTTAATGTTTGATGCATCTAAAATTAAACATTTTAAATTAATCGTTTTTTCTGATTCATTTTTAAGTACTTACGACTTAAAATAATACAAATTAAAGAAGATTAAAAGTTTCTAATATTTAATGCGTTACCCCAGCTGGCGTAGAAATTTCACGCATTTGTGTTACATCCTCAACTGACATTGAAAATTCAACGCCATTTGAGTGTGTTTTGAATGTGTGCTGAATCTGTTCTTATTTATTTTCAACGGATACGATATTGATTTTATTTCGGCCAGATATAATTTTTTAATCAATTATTTATATTAATTGCAATTATTTAATAAAAAGTAACTAAATTTTTTTCTTTGTTTATCTAAGTAGGAATTGATTTCATTTTTTTATATTACTTGTGTTGTTGTTGTGTTGTGTTGTAAATATTATGGTATATTCGGATTTAGTATATTCGGACAAGTAAACTTGCTTTGAAAGGATTTTTCTTAAGATTTGATGTAAAGGACATTTGTTAAATTTTATCGATCTAGCTTAAAGCGTTTCTAAGCTATCTTTGTCACATACAGGCAGACACACATAATCTATTTTTGAAATTCAAGATGGTCTAATACACAGAAATCTGTACCGACTGAAGGTCGTTGTACGAACCTGCGACGTTAGGGCCAGTAGCCGAGTAACATGACCATAATACAAAAGTCGACTTCGGTATCGTAGATGTTATCTGGCTTATGAAGATAGCGCCACAGTACTCCCCCACCAGTGAGTCGGCGGACGCACGAACGAATTTTTTTTTCGCCAAGCGTTATGGCGAGTTGCTGCTTGCGTGCGTCAAGTGAGTCTGATGACTTTGCTTTACTTGCTTGCTTGCATGAAGTGGGGTTTTGTGGCTTTGTTAGCTTGCGCCAAGAATTTGACGACTTTGTTTTTGCTGCGGGTAGATGGCGCCACGACTGTTGCAGGAGGTTGCGTTGCCAAGGTTACCAATGTACCGATTGAAGGTCGCGGTACGAACCCGTGACACTAGGGCCAGTAGCCGAGTAACATGGCCATAATAGAAAAATCGACTTCGGTATCGTAGATGTTATCTGGCTTTTGAAGCTAGCGCCACAAATTCATCAAAATCTCAATTTCCAATTTTTTTGATGATTACAATACCCTCTCTTTGTAATCGAGCCAATAAAAATTCAACCTGATGTCACTCGGAATCGAAAATACAATGAGTTTATTACAATCCATGAATAGCTGCATTTAATCTGGAACTAAGATTATTTATTGGTCTCGTTGAGGATCAAATTGACAATTTGTCTGCACAGATTTAAATATAAGCTAAAGTAGCCATACTTCAGTTCAGAATATGGAACTTCGCCAAAATGAAAACGAGCCAAAGCAGAAAACAATCGGTCAATTTGTCTCGAAAAGCACATCTTTCAAACGCTAGAAAGAAAGAACATAGATAAATTCTAGGCTAATCTTCTAATCAGTACTAATAATAAAAGAGGATGCAAGTATGCTGACGCTTTTCATTAGGAGAATTTATGTACAGAACATACAAAACAAGAGTAAAATTATTCAAGCAATAAAGCTTTAACGTCTAACACAATTTGCTTAGAATAACTTTTTTTTTGAGGAAATCACGATCACGTTATGCACATGAAATTAAATTGAAACTAAACATAATCAATATCCCATGGCAAACCAGCTAGTGGCGACAATTAACATTATGAAAATAAAAATTAAATTTTAAAAACACTTACAAAATTTATATTAATTCCTGTCATTCCTTAAAGCCTTGGTCGTTTTTTAATAAATATATGCATATTTTATTAACATTTAATAAAATACATTAAATATTAATTAATTATTTAAGGTTATTTAAAGATAATTTGGTATGAAAAGATACCAGCTTACAGTAAGATGTTACAAAAATAAAAACTTGCCAAATAAGTGAATCAGGGAAATTGGCACTAGTGGCACTTTTCCGGCTTACACACACACACACAAAAGTACATGAAAAGGGTTATCCTTTTTCGCACAAACGTTTGGAACAAGAACAACGCCGTGAGGAATCAGGGTTAATTTTCAGATTGGTTCAGTTATATTAATTTGCTGTTCCAAAGCAACACAGGGCTATTTTGGATCTCGTAATTTTGAACCGCGGTCAGATGACGAGAACGACACCTCAGTTCGTAACCCCCTCTCTAAACCATAATACAACGATTTATATTTATTGTGAGAATCCTGCACTAGATAACTGTGTGCATTGTAACATAGAGACAACAAAATAAAGATTTTCGACGTGTTTTTTCTTCTAATAATAATAAAACTTTAGTAGCATGCTAACTTTAACATGGTAACAAATCAAATTTCATTTATTTGAGTCATAATTGTTGTCATAATAAGACATAATTGTTGTTGATTGTTGAATTATTACTTGTACATGAATATAGATGCACAGACCAACACAGATACGGTTTAAAATTTGATACATGTTGACATTTTGAAAGGCATATCTGCATAATTTTATCCATTTAGTTCCTTGCATTCTGTAGATGTGTTCACGTATTTAGACAACCAGCCAGACTTTCGATAAACGGATTTTATTCAAAAGTGAATAGAAATCTATAATTTCATTTATAAGATCACACACCAAATTTTATTTAATTCAAAGCATTTGTGAGTTATTTCATTCTTAGATATACACATCTAATTCAATTAACAAATAAATATTTTTTTCTGATTTAATGAGATTTGAAAAGCGAAGACGTCGAAATTTCGAAGACTAATTCTTTGTTTCAATATTTTCTTTTTACAAAGTAAAAAAATATTTTGAATTGTTGGTCAAAGATAATGCTATAAAGGCAAAAACATGAAGAAAAAAATACCAATGAAATCACCTTAAATAAACCTTTATTTGACAACAGGTTTTCATAACAATAAAATCTAAACTTTCTTAAGTTCACAGTCAGTTTCATGTCTTGAAAAATTGCATACTATTCACATACCAATACCGAGTTTATAAAAATAAATCATTCGTGACTAGAATCAAGCCTTTAGACATTCAACCGAGAGATAAATTCATCCCATTAACAAACCATCAAAAATAAGTTCAATAAATATTAACTAAAAACAGACACAATATGACAAAAGATGAAAGTTACAAATAAAGTAATTTAATTGACTTAAATACCCCTTATTAATACTGAAATGAAAAATGAGCAATTTCTAAGACTTAAAGGGTAAGACTTAAGAGTGCAGTTCTTTGCTAAAATCATGCCAAACAACCAAGTTTCAGCATCATCCGCCATCATTGAAACAAACCTGTTAGCATAACAGCATTTGGCAAGAAATAGTCAGAAAAATATTGTATGACTGCACCTTAATCTTGAAGTCTTAAATGACAATACACTAAGAGTAACAACCAAAATATAGATATAAATAATTTGCTTAGTTAAATTCACAACACATAAGCATTCATTAAAGTATAGCATAAATTATATTAATAATTGAACAAAGAGATCTAAATCTCAGTACATCACTAATATATAAATAGCCTGTTCAGAACTATAAAGATGTCTTAAGAGGTGTATATAGTCATGTACTGAGCTTTATTGTAAAATAATTAAAAAATATTAAAATTGTTGTTTTTTTAATGTACATAGTACATATGTAACCTATGAAAATTTTATAATCAAATATAAACAAGTCTACGACAAATACTAAATCTGAGCTCATAATTTCAAATTAATAAGACCATCATTCCTTTAAAATAATAAAACTTGAAAAATGTCATATTTATGCATAAAATATATTTTGAAGAATGAAGAAATAAATATAATTTAATTCAATTCTTAAGAAATTGATTAGAATATAATATTTAATGGAGTTATTCAAAATATAAAATTCAAAAAAAAATGAATTTTGCACAGTTAGATTCAAGATGCTTTTCAGAAATCATGTAATTTTAAATTTATCCAAAAACTCAAAAAAAAATTTTGTGATATAAATTTTTAAAAAAAGAATTTTTTATAACTAAATTTTATAATTATGCTTTTGAAGAAAAAAAATCAAGCAATTTTAAAGTTATTATGATTTATTTATATTTAAATTAGAAAATTTTCCACTTCAGAACATAAAAATAAAAGGTAGCGTCAAAGATTATAATCAATACAGTTTTTTAAAAAGTAATTTTAATTAAATATATGATTGAACTTAAACTAAATTCAGCAATAATAAATTATAATTAAATGTTAGTTTATATGGCACTTTTCTTTTAATCTGACACAAATAACATTATGGAAACATTTACCATAATTACTGTATTTACACACATTTTGGAGAATAGGAGACTAACTGAAAAATAACATTTCCCACCATCATTTGCTGTGTCCCAGCAACAACTGCAGATGATTTAACGTGGAAAATACTCTCTATTGCATTTTGATTAGTTTCAAAATCTTACTTAATCAATTTAATTCAAGCTTAGGATTTAATTTCAGAAAACAAAATCAACTAAATGTGATCAATTCATATTCATAAAGCCTAACATAATCAACAGAAATCGATTACACACATTAAAAGGTTACAGAGGGAGAGATTCAGAGACATATTTTGAAAATTGATTGTCTCATCTAGCTTTAAAAAAATGCTTTTAAAATTTGTATTTTAGTAAATCATCTAGTAAATTTAATGCATTTACATCATTCCTTGCTAAAAAATTAAAAATAAAGCTTACTGCTAATTAGTTGAATTATTTCAGTTTAAAATATAAGTTTTTGCTGATAACAAATGGATTTCTTACTTGTCCATTTCAAGACCCTTCTATTCTAAATTTATGCAATAACATTGGCAAAAATATATTAGATAGTTAAAAACAGAATTTTTCTTCTCAAATACTAGCTTAGAAGAAATAATAAAATGTATTGGGAAAATAGATACGATATCTTACATAGATATCAATAGTAAATAAATTTACTAATCTTTGGTTTTAAAGAAAAATAAAGCTTTTTTAAAATGAACATTCAAATTTCATTTACTTCAACCATTTTAATCAAAATTTGTTTACTGCAGTTAAAATATAAAAGCAAACAAAATAATATTATGCAAATAAGTTCATTCTATGACAGTCGTTTAAAAACTCAAAAACATTACTTGATATATATGTTTATCAAACTCTGTAGCATATTTCAAAACCAAAATCAAAAGAAAGAATGAAAAATCTTAAATAATTTTAACTCTCAGAAATATGATATGAATATTATCAACTAAAGCAGACAATAATACCTAAAATAGAATGTTATTATATATGATATAATAAACAAAACTTTTCTAATAAATTTTGAAAATACTTTTACTAGTATATAATTCAAATAATAGAAAAGGAGTTAAACTAAATTGTTTGATAAAATTTGACAGGAAATGTCAAAAATTGGTGTTTTTTATTCTTATTTCTAGTGTATAAACTATAAGAAACAATAAAGATCCTCCAAATATTTTTTAAAATCCTTTTAGAGAAAGGAAAAATACATAAATAAATAACCAAATTATTTATTTTTAACTTGAAGTGTAAAATGCAAAGAAATTTTTTTTAAAGTAGATTAACTTCAGAAAAGTTATTTATTATAACTTTAGATTTAGAAAAATTTATATTTATTACAGAAAAAATAACAGCAATAAAAAAAATCTACTGCAATTTCAGAAGTATACAAGTAGAAACCAATTTCTAAAAATACAATCCAAAAAATCCAAACAATTCCATTAATTTAAAAAACCTATTCAATTAAAAGACTGCTTTCTTAATTCTGAATCAATTTTCAGGTAAATTCTTTTTATATAAACTAAAGAACAACTATGTTTAAAGAAAATCTTCAAACCCAATCATTAAATAATCTTAAAATTTGACTAAAAATTTTTAATAATTTAATTAATAAATCCATCGATAAGAATGAAGTAAATACATAATTTCAAGAGAACATAATCTTAATAAAGATTTTTTATACAAAAAGTTTTCATTTAAACGCTAGCACACATATTGAATTGAATTAATGGATGTACAATGAGTTGTCTTACATAAACAATTAGAGAATTTGATTTTTAAATAAAGTTCATTAGAGTCAAATTTGTACAGACACTTTTCCACTAATTTAGTGTTACAAAGTATTTAATAAATTCAAATGAATTTATGCTTTACTTATTTTTATTATTACTCTTAAATTATTCATGAAAATAAGTATCCACGAACACACAATGCTATGCTGAACATACTTTACAATATACAATATTTACAGAAAACTTGCACCAAAACTACAGTTGGAATAGACCTGAAAAAATTATTAGCACCTGAATTATACAACATATACACATGAAATACTATAATTAAGAGATCAATTAAAATGGAAGATATGAAGGGCATACACTACACACTTAAAAAAGACATCAAAATATACACTTATTGTTAGTGTTAAAAACCATATTTTAACAACATAATTTTTTGGAAGATTAAGTAAAATAAAAAAATTAACATCCTTATAAATCTTTTTACAGAAATTAATTTAAAATATCTAGTATAAAGTTCCTTTGTACAGTGCAAGAGATAAAGCTTTCGTGCAGTACAGATTAATTACACTTTTCAGTCATAATTGAAATAGAAATAGCATAAATGTTTTTATCATTTCAAAATATAAACATTATTTATAGAATGTAAACCTGCAAGACAGCATTCAAAAAGACAACTTGAAACAAATTTTAGCTCAAATATTCTGCTAATCTTACTTTCTATAAAAAAACTTACATAATATTTCGATTTACTCTACAAATACTTCTTCAATACAGGGCTTTTTAAATTATGGGTAAAAATCTTATTTTGTGTTATACATCAGCATTTCGTGGTTAAAAAGAGTTTTGAAAGAAAGGCTTGACAAAATGCATATTTAATATCTTATTCCAGAGAATACCAAGAAGAATAGTATGAACTTGCAGGAATTCATATCTGCTACTCTACCATTTATGCTTTTTTTTTCAATTAATACAAAATGATTATTTAGATTGATTCATAACATTTTCTTCATAAAATATGTTAATTTATATTTTGAAACTAAACTTAATTTTAAAAAAGTCACAAATTAAAATTTTCCTAATTTTTTTCTGCATATCTTGAATTAATTCATTTAAAATAAAAAAATTTCAGTTTTAAATATGCATTGCTGGTTTGATGTATTGAATTAAATCTGCTTCATAAGCAAATAGAACAAAAATAATTTCTTAGGAACTTTGAGCTTAGTTTTAAAATTTAAGTAATTATCTTTTTTAAAAGAAAAAAAATTGTAGGCAAATATTAACAATTAATTTTATTTTTAATACATCATGGATACCACAAATGCTTTAAATTACATGGTATTTTTTATTAATATTCCTAGTTGGCACAAAATTTAATATGCGCATTGCATTAAAAAATTTCCAGCTGAAATGGTGGGCATAAGTTGGAAAAGTTTAAAAAACCCAGTTTGAAGAATTTACAATCAAACAAATCATTCACACCAGTATATATCAAATGAAAAAACAACATTCATTTTCGAGTTAGAAAAATTTACGTAGCTCATTTCATTAACTTCTCGCAAAATTCAACACCAAAACTAAGTATATATCAGTAGAAAACTTCAAAAAATCAGTATTATATTAAAATTAAAATGGAGGGATCAGGTCAAAATATGGAAACATATTTGTAGAGAGTAGAATCTAAGAATGAAGTTATATAATGAAATATGCATGCTTTGAATAATTGTTGGATTCTAAGCAATATGATGTTCTATTAAATCTCATTTCTAAATTGCTTCTGAAATATTTTAAAAGAGCTAAAAAGGTTCTCTTTTTCTTTCTTCGTTTTAATAGTAGTAACTATTGATCTATTGAGAACAGATCCTATGTTAAAGTACAAGAAAAATTGATTTTAATTGTCTTTTGAGAATTGGCAACATACTGTTACTTAGTTCACAGAAGACAATACAATTTTTTAAAAAATATTATTCAATTTCACAATTCTAAATCTATTTTTCAGAACTAAATTAAGGCATGCATAAATATGAAGAAACTAATTCTTATTAAATATTCATATTTAAATGAGTCATCCAAGCTCCAGTTACACCTTAAATAATACATATTACTTAATAACACTATATTGAAAATACATCATTAATCATTTAATTCAACAATAAAACAAATATGCTCTTAAATAAAATCAAAGACATATAGCAAAACAGCAAAATATAAATAGAAGGAGTTGTAAACATTTCAAAGTGATAAACAACAAAATTTACTACATGATGCTTTTTCAAAACCTATGTTTTTTAACAAAAATAATTAAATACTTGATGGTCCAGTTAGAAGTAATGGTTTATACTGATAAAATGATTCATGATCATTTAAGAATTTTTTTTATGGCTGACAGAAACTGTTTAAAGATTTTTTCAAAAGCTTACAAGCAACTGTTAGATCAAGTTTCTAAATCAGATAATTATGGTAAGCCTCTCTTACTGAGTCTTCAAACTTAATGCCATAAATATTAATATACTATTAAATCAATAAAAAATGCTCCCATTTGAATTATTTGAAATAGATAATCTCTAAAATTTTATTTCATACTTAAAATATTAATGATTACATGAAAAAAAAATATTTGTTTGCAAAAATCTGAAGATTTATAATGAGCTTCATTAATGAAAGGTGAGAATCCACAATTAAAAGACAGTTGAAGAGGTTACATCCTTTAATGCAAATGAAATATGCAACAACTCATGGATAGTTTTATTAGTACAAACCATTATTTTAGGATAGATCCAACCCCAAAGCCTAGAATATAATTAAATTATGCAAAAGGAGAAGACAAACTTAATCCAATAAAAAAACTTTACATTTTTGTTAAAACATTACAAAAAAGGGAGGGTATATAAATTGTGAAGAATTTTTAATTAATTTAAAAACTTCTAAAAATAAATTCTAATAAAGACCTTTAGTTTTAGTCCAAAGAGAATAATAAAACAAAGGTTTTTAAATTACATAATGTAAACACTTCTGTATTGGCAGGTTTGAATTAGAATCACAGAATAAATTATACAAAATCACTGCAGAGTTAATACTTTAATACAAATGACAAACAATGAGATACAGACATTAAAAATTTTAACAAATTGTACTATTGTAGCAAAATATGCAAGGTGTATCTATAATGACTTCAACTGGTCAGATACACAAAATAAATAAAGTGATGCAGAATTCCAAAAGTGACCTTTTAGTTATCTCCTATACATTAAAATTTCTCATGCGAGAAAACTTAAAAAATAAAGGAAGATTGAGACCTCTGGCAAGTGTAAATAATGCACAAGCCAAGTGTAAAATATTTTGTAAAATAATCACTAACACCCAAATGGATTGCTACACAGACCAGTAGTGAAGCTAAAATAAACCCTAAATTGAGCAAGAGGAAATGCCTGTACATAAATAACAGGGAGCAAAATAATGTTCTCTAACTATACAGCTCTACTATCATTCATTTTTTCAAAATGTTTCCTTATGTAGAAACAGATATCACAATACCTGAAAAAAAAAGTGTATTTTAATATCATGATACAAAAATCACCAAGTATATCACTATAGTAGGTGATTACTGCTTTATGCAAAATAACATGCGTAATCAGTGAAATTAAATTTTATAATTGATTTATGGTGTAGTTCATTTGAAATGAAAACATAGCAATTGGACAATACAATTTATTTATTCTTGATAATCTATACTGTTAATAAAGATAAATGTGTGTGCATGTTGGTGCTCTACAGACTAGACAATTTGATCTACAGCTACCAAATTTGGCATATAGATACATAAATGGGTAAAATAATACAAATTAGGTCATTTTTTTAAAAAATTTTAATTAAAAGTTATATTGAATTTATTATTTATCTGCAGTAATTTCAGAAAATATTGCACAAAAATAAGTTTTACATTGTTTCAAAAAATTTTTTAAAAAAATAATGTACATTTTTTTTTCTGAGTTTTGACATTAAAATTTTTTTCACTTCATTTCTAATAATAGATTGCATTTTTGTCCCAAAATTCAAACCATTTTCATTTTTTCATCAAATATTTATTTATTTGTTTGATTTTTCCTCCACTGCTGAAAGCTAAGGATGGATTCTGTTTAATATCTGTATAGTTTACAAGACAAATGAAAAGTGAAATATCAAAATATCTTATTTTTAATAGCATTATGCCATCATATGGCAACGAGAATGATCTTAATAACACTGGTTTACATGAGAAAGATTCATATACATAATGAATGTAGTATAATACATAAGGTGGGTTTAATGTCAGACAATTGAGCAAGAAAATAAACATTTTTTTTAATTATCTATAATCAAGTACAGTCAATATTCTATTTGGTTACCTAAGGTGAATATAGTAGCAAAAATACTCAACTAAATATTTTTTATTCTTGAGTTTACTTATCACAGCTCTCGGAATTTATTATGATCCAAAGCAGTTACCAGATAAAAAATATAATTTTAACTTTCTCAAATAAGTATCATGAGCTAGCACATAATCTATTTTGAAAAGGTAAGAAACATCAATATAAACAAAAACAGCATTATGTTTATTATAAACCTCTTTTTTATATATAAACATCACCCCCAAAGGTGGATTCCTGAGAAGATTGTGGCTTATGCTTGCTAAGTTGAGAATGGGCTACAAGCAGATAAATTTAAAAAATAATTTTCCTAGATACAGATTATTTTATCTTTCATAAAACTGATAAAATCTATAAATGGTAAAATACAGGGTGTTTATAATTGAATATCCTGACTGTAGAATTATTGAAAGAAACACAAAACAGATCCTTGTTGAAGGCTCAACTCTGATGAAGGGCAAGATTTTTAAGAGTTTGGAAAGGGTAAAAAAAATAAACAAATATATTAAATGGAAAAGTTAAATAAGCCCAAAAGTAAAGCCCATTTCTTACAACAGCACATATTAAGACAACAGCTCAATTTCTTTACTTTATAAAAATATATTTTTACTTCATATTTAGGGTAATTGGAATGCAAAAAAAAAAAAAAAAAAAAAATCTTTAACAAAAATTTAGAAGACTGAAAAAAAAAAAGGACACTCACCATTGAAAAAATTGAATGTAATATGAAAACAACATTGAACTACATGCAGCTTCATGTATTAAAAGCAGGCACATAAATATGTATCAAAAGATACTTTGCTTGTGATTTGTGAATGTATAATGTTTTTCTTGTATATATTTTATATATATATGATGTTTATATTATTTGATATATATATACACACATGACAATCCAAAAATAGAAGTCAGTATTACTTCAAATGCTATATCATGCTATGAAAAATAATAGCTTAGATATAAATAAGAAAGAGAATAAAATGTTAGAAAATTAGATTTGAAACTAAAAAACCAACTACCAAAGTGTGAATAAAGAATTCAAAACTGATAAACTTACTTATATCTCAGGGTTCTTTTTATCCTCCCATAAGCTACCGTAAGAATGAACTTGCCCATCTTGGAGGGGCGTTTGCTCGCGAGAAGGAACGCGATTTACTTCTTGAGAATTCTCAGCAGAGGCCAATTTTTCTTCGGCATCTTCAATAAGGCTGTGAGGCCCGAAGCAGCCACAAGGATTCATCCATGCAATGAGGGCAACACAAAACTAAAAAATAAAGAAAATATTATTTGATGAATAGCAGCAAAATGAACTAGAAATTTTATATAATATAATCAGATATCAGAATAAATATATATTATTTCATTTATTAATAAACCTGTTTGCAACTTTGCACATTCAATAGTCATCTCTTACAAAATGCTTCAGAACAAACTATGTTATGTTAGAAGTTGGTTAAAAAAATTATCTACTAATATCTAATTTATCATCATTACTTTTGTATAAATTAGGAAAAAGGGATGTTTGAATCAGAAATAATGAAAAGGATTGGTCAGATAAGAACAGTAGAAGTGATGAATAACTTCTTATCTATTCATTATTATTATTATTATGTATTAGTTTTAAATTAAATTATTTCAGAATAAATCTTGGTTCATTTTAAAACAAATTAAGTATCCTATGACATAAATCAAAGCCAAAAACTACAAATAACACATTCAATATCTTTTACTGAACCCACCTTTTTAAAAGTATTAGGTTCTGTAATACTTTTAAAAAAGTGGATGGACAATCAAAATATTACAGGATAGTAAACTTTTGCAAAACTTTTTCAGATTCAGTTTTTTCAACTTTCAAATAGTGCCCAATCTCAAAGGCAAAGTATAATCACAAAGCTATTCAAGTCTGAATAAATTAAAGGAAGGGGAAGAGGAAGCTAGACAAACCAGAAATATGAAACATTGTTGATTTGGAATAAAATTCAAATAATCTTAATTGTATTAATAGTTTATTTTAATAACGAATCTCAGGTGCAATCGCTGCTTCAATTAGAAAATGCATTTTTGTTCAATAAGTTAATAATCTGCACTTAATATTTCAATCAAATATATATATATATTTTAGATTTTATAGGTTCTAAATGGTATGAGAAGTCATAGAACAGAATGCAAAAATAAATGGACTATGAAAAATGAATCCTTACTAAACAATGAAAATTCAACAACATGCCATTTAAGCAAATATCTGTAAAGCTCCATCGTAGTAAGTTGGGTTACACTAAATGACAATATCAATAGCAATATTTTGAATTATACAGCCAAAATGCATATTATCTTCTTTAAAACATACAATGACCCCTCATACAAAGGTCATTATTGACAGACTTAGAATAGAAATTATTACTGCATTTACTACTAAGCATTGCCACTACTTTTCAATCTTGTATCTGAGGTCCCCCCGGTGAGAAAATACCAATTAATAACTTGTAAAAGCTTATTATCTGACTTTTAACTTGTTTCAAAATCAAACCACACAACTACAGGACATTCATTTAATGGAATGCTATGGAATTGAATATGACCTAATATTTTTAATTATAGCTGCATAGGTATTTATGGAAAAAATGCAACAGACTTATTTCATAATATTTTAATAAATAATTATATAAATATGCGCACATTATAAATTATTGCAAAAGGCATCCAACTTAAATACTTTGTATTATTATTATTTATTATTTCATCCTTAATTATAGCTAGAATATACACAAAAAAAGTATTTAATGTTGATGTAATGAGAGTATTTTCAATTACTAAACAATGAAACTTTAGTAAAATATATTTAAAAATATGTTGAAAAATTTATTGAAATAAGAGAAAAACTATATGGAAATAAAATTGATATTGCTGCCATTCTACAAAAATATTTTTTGTACAATAACATGCTCTAAAATTACTAAACTTTCAAAAAACATCCTTGCTAAAGAACATCCACTACACAAAATGCAGTCATTTGGTAAATTTGATAGCTCTAGATCGGGGTTCTCAAAAGGTGGGTCATGACCCCCAGGGAGGTCACAGGATGTGTCCAGGGGATCACGTGATGTAGAAGAAACATTTTAAAAAATTAATATATTGCTGTAGTTTTCATTAAAAAAAGAGTACACATAAAGCTTTTAATACAATTACAAGTTGGATTTTGTGTTCTATCAGTTAATGGGATACATGACCTTTTTTTTTAATTAACCAGTTTTTTAATGTCTGAAATGAGCTTTGTGAACACACAAAAAAAGTCATTTTTGAATGTCAAACAATTTCTTGATTTTGTTTTTAAATTTATCATTATGGAGAACCCTTGTCCACAGTTGTAATAAGTAGAAAATGGCATCAAAGTTTTTAATGCTGTTGTGGACAGTTCTGGATATTCCTTTTTTAATATGTACCCAAAATTTGTTGACATAAGCTTTGTTAAAAGTTCCTTTAGCAGACTGATCACTCGAAATCTCTATCAGTTGATCATGATGGCGGACACTTAGCTCAGCTTTTGTTATGGCTTGCTCACTGAACAGATTGACTATCCACATACAACCCCACTCATATCCTTAACTGGAATGTAATCTGTAAACTGTTCAATCAAAGTTTCGAGATGAGATGATACTAGTAAGGAGAAAGATGAAGTGTTAAGGAATGTGGCTCCAATACCTGACACATACTCTACAAACTCTTGAATACCTATAAAAATTTCAAAATATCTGTCTAAACTTTAGAAAGAATTATAAGAGCTTTTGGGGGGGGGCACCAAAATACTTAGTTTAAAAAGGGCTCACAATGTATAAAAGTTTGAGAACCCCTGCTCTAGATCAGTAGTCTATTTGCAGCATTTTATATGATTTTTAATCCAGCCCGTTATAATTTTAAATAATATAACTTATAATCATAATGTTAATACCTTGAATTTTAGAGCATACAGTAATGAGGTTACAGCAGTGCAACTATGCACAGTCCATGTAGAAGGAAGACAACTTAATATGAATGCTTGATTTTTTTTCCATATTTGTGTGTGTCAGTTGCTGCCAACTGGCCACTGAGTGTGATATTGTTGTAAGTGTTTGTACTACTTATTTTATTTCTCGCAAGATGACTGAATGAGTAGAGCTAATATATAAATCAAATTTTGTCAATTCTCAAACAATGACAAAAGAGTACTATTCAACAATTACTATCTATGCCGACTCAGAAATGCAGTTAGGCACAAAAGACCAGACCTCTGGAAGAGGAAAATCTGGCAGTTGATTCCTGAAAATGCTCCAGCTCATTTGTCACATCGATCCAGCATTAATTGATAAAACAAGGGATTATCCTCTTCTCCCACCCTTGCTACTCCCCAGATATGGTTGCTTACGATTTCTGGTTGTTCCCAAAATTATAGAGGCTGTTAAAAGAATCCTGCTTTGAGAGTAAAAAAGAAATAATGCAAAACACTTTGCAAACAATGTAAATGAACACAATTTCAAAAAAATACTTCCAAGAGTATTTTTGGCAGTGGATTTCTTAATGAATAAAGAAGCAACGGATCTACTTTTGAAGATGATTACAGTCATAACTTCAGTATGTAAGTAATAAATCTTTAATGGCCAAAGGTTAGATACTTTTTAGACAACCCTCGTATAATTTCTTATTCATATTCTAAAGATCCAGCTCCCAATCTATTAATTACTATTAACTAATAAAATAATTTGTTCAGTTATTTTAGTAATCTTTCTGATTCATGCTAATTTTGCCTTTAAAAAAACTTATCGATAATAGAGGCAAAATAATACATTTACTAACCGCTGCTAAAGTACAAAATGCCATTAAACTTGATGCTTCAGGAAATGTGAAGAAATCTGACAGTATACCTCCCAAAGATGGTCCAGTAACTTCACTAGAAAAAAAAAAGTAGGCCATGTTCATTAATATCTTAACAAAGTATTAAATTAAAAAATTAAAATGAATACTTAACCTACCCAAGAGAATAAATACTATTCCAAAGACCAGAAACGACACTATATGTGTTTATATCATCTTCCAGACCTCCATTCCTAAATTAAAAAAAAAATTATAATATCCCAAATAAAATCCATAATACAAAATTATCCAGCATTTTTATATATCTACTATGTTTATATAATAATAATAAAATTCCAAGCAGATAATTTTCTAATGCAACATTTTTCTGATTTATCCATCAGATCTATCAAGACCAGTGTTTACCAACTCTTTTTGTACCCTGCCCCACTTTAACTTTCTAAAGTTTTCATGCCCCCCCCTCTTATGTAACATACATAATATTTAAGATTGAAAAATTGATTTGTTCACTTAAGAAACATAAATTATGGATTCTAGGTATAAATCACTATGAAATTATTAACAAAACACAGTAAGTAAAATTTCAAAACATATAATGAAAAACTGAAACTTAAATTCCAAATAATTTTAATACTGATTTTTTAATGTTAATGTTAGATCCTTGTGTTTGATGCAAAGAGATTTTTTTGTTAGGTTCCAATTTTGTTGGTTAGTTTTAGTCTCAAAATTAGGGAAACAATGATCAAGACATTATTTTATATGCCAGATTCAAACTACATGTAAAATATGAATTTGAATTTTTAAATTATTTGATTAAAAGTTCTTTAAATAGTTAATATAAAACAGTGGCAATCTGAATCCAAAAGGAATGCAATTAGAGCTAGTAAGTATAATTATATATACAGGCAAAAAGTGAAAAGGCAAATATAGCAACCTTTCTAAAATCAAGTTATCAATTAGTCACTTTTAGATCATGAGCTTGTTTGTGAAAATACTGATGTTATTTAAATTTTAAAAAATTGTGCAATCTGCTCATCCCCCCAGGCAAAGCATAAAACCATGTAATTTTTAATAGCCTTGCACCTGTTCTGTTTATTGTGCACATAAATTCCTAAATGAAATCAAATTCCATGACACCATGAGCCGAAAATCTCATTAAGTCAAGGAAAACAGTATATATTCAACAAGAATGCCAGAAATTTTTCTTAAATTAACAAAACAGTTAATTCATTGATTTAAAAAAGGACCAACAAACAATGCAAAACTATCAAGTGACTTGATGTTTTCAATTTTTTATAAACTACTTTTTTTTATCATTAATGAATGTTAATTAAATTAGAATAATAAAGCACCTTCTCTTTCTGAATATGATGTATTTATTAAATTGAATAAGAATAGTTTATTTACAATTACATTCTTAAATAGAAATAACAATAAATTCATTTAATATCAGCTTGCATTAGATTAAACTTTTAATATTAAATGAGATGTTGAAACAAATTAATTCTTAAATGCAAATATAATAAAAGTATCTTCTTAATTTTCACAAAATTAATAATTAAAAGATAATTATTACTTACATAGCTGCAATGAACATGCTTTCAAATGTGGGGACATATGCAGCAGCAAAAGAAAATCCCAAAATAGCTAAAGCTACTATACTTAACCATACACTCCTGTAATAACAAAGAGAAAAATCAATCGTATTATTTAAAATCTTTATACATCAGAAATGTTTTTTTTACTAAGCAATAAGTTTCATTACAATAAATGAATGAGTCTATTAAGAGAGGGACAATGTTGCTTCTTGTTATAGTTTATTATCAAGACAATGCAAGAGAGAATTATGTAAAATATAAATTTAATAATAATTAAAATATAAATTTAATACATTCAACAAGAATCTTACCCTTGTATCTGAAGAAACTCAGCAGGTCCAATTAAAAGCATAGACAGGGTAATTAGTGATAGTCCAAATATCATTATTGGATATTTGTTTTCCTGCAAAACAGTATTTCACTTATAATTTTCATTTCTGGGAGGGACAAGAACAAACACTCTTTTGATTTAAAAAAAAAATGTTTAAAGAAAAGAGACATATTTCTATTTTAAATATATATAACTTCATTCGAATAAGTGGTAAGATGCAGGATTGGGTAGCAAATTATGAACATTTTTAAATTTAAAAATGGATTCAGAAATAAAATATACTAGTAAAAGGTTTGGTATTATTTGAAATAAAATAATATAATACTCCGAACAATAGTACATTTTTATTTTATTTTTCACTTTGGTAGATTTCTGTGGATTTTCAAATGATTAAAATTGGAATATTAAGTACACAAAAGTGAGAACTTTTGCTCCTGGCATATAATCAAAGTGTTAAATTTGCCGAAGTTGCTTAAGAGATTCATGAAGGAGAGGTGATGCTATAAAACAGCAAGAGTGGTCATGCCGAAATTACATATTCCCTAATAAAGATGTTGATCCTTCTTCATATAATTGTTTTTATAGGTAAAGCTACAAATGTCAATATGCAGACAGAATACAGATTTATTTTTAGAATTCTGTACATGAGCACTTTGACCAGAGATACTGGATGGGTTACCTTTCAACCATTAACCTTCAATTCGTAGGATCTTAACTTCCTATCGCATCACTGGCCTGGATTCTACATTTTGCACAAAACTGCATGTTTCAGCCACATATTACTCTTGAATAAAGTATTAATGAAATAAAAGAGGCCAAGGAATATTGCATCCAAATTGTACAGTATCAATGCTTCCCGGCTGAAATATAGCCTTAAAAGATGACACTCCTTGTCAACAAAATAAAAAGAATTCCTGCCTCAATCTCTATCTCAAAGAGGGCTACTAGTGCCAAGGAGGAAATGAGCCTACATCAAATATTTTCAGTTGTACAGTTGGCAACAGCTATAAATAGTTAGGTTTTGTAAAGAATTTCAATTATTCTTGTATTTTAGAGTTATATATAACATTTGAATACATACACTAATGCATAGTCATTTCATTTAAAATTGGACACAGATATGCATATAAAAGGTTAAAAGTATGTATTAACTTTTATCCATTTCAGTCTTTATGTTAAAAAATTCGATTATAAACTTAAAAAATTTTTTTGTTTGAATGTTCTGCAAAGTAAAAACTATTTCTAGTTAAAATTTGCAGAAAAAGAAAAAATTACAAAAGCATTAAGTAGCATAATAAATTCTTTATATAAAAAAAGGGAACTTGAACCAGAATTCATACTTCCATTTTCAACGTTTTTACCAACGTCCATTTCAACGGCTTTACCAACGTTTTTTTTTTTGTCACTTTTATAGAAACAAATTTTGTTGGTCTTTGATTTAGAGGAAAACAAGTTTGGCGCAGTATAACCGTCCTATTGGTTCTTGTGCCAAAAAACTTCAAACCAAACCAATCCATTTTCAATAAAACTTTTTAAAATTTTCTTCCTGCAATATTTATTATGGCTTAATCTCCTTACTGAATTACTAATATTCTATAACGGACACTTTTTGTTTTGGCAAGGATATTTTTTTCTAAATTTCAGCACACTAATAATTTTTACTATTATTTTTTACTTTTTTTTATTTACAATATAGTTCTTAACTCAATAATATTATTATGTACAAATTAAAACTTGTTATCAATATTCCACAAAATAATAATAGCATTTATAATTATGTTTCTCACTGAATACAGTTGAATAAAAATTAATTATCACATTGTGAAAATATTAAAATATTGCATTATCTACAGAAACTGACTATTATACAGAATTTCAGGACTTTAGCAAAAAAAGAAAGGAAGAAATTAAATGAAAAATTAATTATGAAACTTCAATACTATTGCATTCATAAAAAATTGGCAAAATCTACAGTTTTTGATAAATTTGAAAATTGATTTATCAAATTATTATCTTATTCATTTTTATTAAAACACAATACACCATTCAATACATACCATTCTTCCACTAATCCAACCAACAAGTGGCGAAGATACAGCATAAACACCAGATAATAAAAGAAATAGAAGACCAACAACACCTGTATCTAAGTTATACTGCAATAAAAACAGATTTAATTTTAGTATACAAATTTTTAATTCATGTTAATCTTATGTCAGAATGTATCATTGATACTTTTAATTAAATATATAACATATAATATTCCATAAAACTAACCTGCCGCATATGAGGTTCTAATGTAGGATCAATAAAACCCTGAGCTTGGGATGCAACTGCTAGTATAAAACACACAACAATAACATGAGGCATTGAAAGAAGTTTTTTGTAGGATACTGTTGGATTTAAAACTACAGCAGGATCTATTGAAAGAAAAATATAAACAATAATAATTAATTTAAATGCTACATTTATATAATTAACCAAAGCTACACATCTATATAATCACAAATATCAACATATCATTATATATATCCGAGTCTTGATCATTTTCCAAGTTTCTACCTTTCTCGTATTAACTTTATGCTAAAATAATCTCATATTTCCTGGTGAATTCAATTTTTTTTAATTCAATGTAACATGCTCTCTATAAAACTACAAGACTCAGCAGACTTTTGCTCTGAGTGAAGGGATAAAAATTCTTTACGCTTTAAACATTCTTTTAAAGTTATCTAAATTTCAATATCCTAAACCTAGACATGTCAAAGAAATTCCTATCAAAATCTCATTGTAAAAACTACTGAAGGAAAATGTCTGTCTTTTCTGTTTTTTCACACTTTTAGTGCTATGTAAACGACCATCAATTTCATCACCACTTTTTTTACATAATCTGCCCCCAGGATTAAATAAATAGGAAGTTTTGAAGTTTCAAAAGTTTCTTCTTCTCAGCAACACAACTGCTAAAATATGCTTTTTACATACTCACAGTGGAAGATTAAAGAATCCAGAAATTCAAAAGAAAACTAAGAAAAAAATTATCTAAAAATTTTTCATTGAAAAGAGAATTTAATGTACAAGATTTTCTTTCTTTTGGACAAAAAAAAATTCTGTGCTACAAGTGAATTAATAAGTATGTAAAGTACATGATATATTTTATATTTTTATTATAGAAATAAATGTTTGGCATGCTTTCACTACAGGGCCAGCCTGATGTGTGAAGCCTTTTTGGAAATACTATTAGTTAGCCACAATGATTAATAAGCACAAAAAAGGTCTTATATCACTACAAGGGGCAATACATTCCATATCACAGGATTGTGATGTAGTTTCCAAATAAGAAATTATAAAAAGGAGTTTTTAAAAGCATATGGGTACATAAACATTAATCTAACTAGCATATTTTAAATATAATTGCCCTTTATGCTGCCATAAGATTTTTTTACCTTATTAAAATAGAGTTCACATAAAATAAAAGCCTCTTCTATATATTAAAATAATGTCCCTTTACTAAAATAAAAGATAAAAGCATATTTTAAGTATTTGCAAGTTTTATGTTCACTTTGTATTTTAAAAAATTCAAAATTTTATGATACAAACATCAAATTGCAGAGTTCAATATAAATAACAGATTTTTCAATACAGATTTTATTGAAAATTTGTGTTTAAACTTTTTCAAAGTAACCAGGATTTCCATTGTTTTGATTTGCCCTGACATTTTGAAGGTATCTAAAATCTGCAAAATGGTTTTGTTCCATTTTTTTTCTTTTATGTACAGTACAGTAATTCTTAATGCATAAAAAATAATTTTCCACTTTTTTTATGACAGTCAATAAAGAATAGTTATTTAATAATATTATAAATATTCAAAAAAAAAATCATTAAGCTTCAGATAATCATAATTTTTGTAAAAATTTACCCCACTTTTGATAACATACTAATCAACATATACAGTATACTAGAATATACATGCTAGTCCAAATAAACTTTTATCAGAACTGGTTTTTTTTAATTTATTCATGAAAGATGTAATACAAATTCATGTGCATATTGTCAGACCACACTTAAGAATGAAATGCTCTATTTTCTTTTAATGTAAACTTCTCAATTTATTCTGTTTACTTACTCCAATATCGAGATTGAACAATAATACAATACAAGATTTTAAAAAGTTATAATTTGCACACACAAAATAAAAAATAGTTGCAAGAAAATATTGGCAATAATAGTATGCAAAAAGATGTAGTATTGTATCAAAATAAATAAAATTATTCTAAGATAGCAGAACTTCAATAACTTTTAGATTAACAAAGAGTAAAAAATCACCATCACATGCTGCTTAACCAATTCATATTATATGGAAGAAGTGAAAATTTGGTTCTTATGATTCAATTTTCTTTATTGTATAAAAAGTGTATTTCCATTAAAATGTTTTTAAAAAATAGAATGAATGAATTCTGCAAATGTTTATCAAGTTTCAAATAGTCTCTACTTTCAGATATTGAAAAACTCTGCACTAATACTGCATGTAATAGAAGATTTTGATTTTACCTAAATAGGGAATGTATGAAAAATGGGATAGAAAATATTTACATTCTTTTTAACAGTAAAGTAAATTTTGATTATCAATAGAATTAGAAAGACAGATAAACTGTAAAAATGCACCAACCAAATTAAGGATGAATACATGTTTCAAAATAAAACAGTGCAGATTAAATTGATAATGAAAGAAAAAAATTACACAAAACACAGTTGGTGGAACAATAGAAAAGCCTAACAAAAAAAAATGAAAATGCACTAACATTCATCAAAAAGTGATACAGGATTTCTAAAACAACCAATATATTAATACTCATATATAAGAAAAATATTAATATTCTTTTTTATGTTAAAAACAATAAAATTTTTATGTTTATGTCTTGAAGGTACTTTTCAGACTCAAGAATGATAATTTGTCAAAAAATTGAAATAAAAATTTTGATGCTTACAATATTTTTTCTTTATATACTCTGTATATGAAAAAGTTTTTAAAAAAATATTTTAACTATGATAAATCTATTAAAGCTGAAAATCATAACATTATTGTGAGTATGACTTTAGTTCCTGCTATATTTTCCATGGAAATCAAAACTATCTTCATTAGATATGTCCTTATTGTACGTTTTTCACTTTGATTTTTTTTTAAGTTTATGAGAAATTGCAATCCAAACAATAAATTTCTTATTCTGATTAATTTCCTTTCCTTTCTTTTCCACTGCAAATCTGAATGTTAATGTAACCAACTTTATTGATTAAAAATTATTCTGAGAGCATGAATTCTAATCCCAGCTTCAAGTGTGATTCAATTTAAAAACAATGAACTAAGAAATTATAATGTCATAGAATTATCAAGATAATATAAATTATGCAAGATATCATGATGAAAGAGTTAATTTTAAAATATAATAAAGTATATAATAAAATATAAAACAAGTAATGAACCGTAGCAAAAGCCATCAAACTAGGTGTGTGTACTTCCAGATCTATGTCTAAAAATGCCAATAGCAGCTAATTGTTAACTAAAGTAATAATTACTATTTTTTAAATTCCAATTTTAAAATAAATTTCTAAGATATCTCCACCTAATCTCCTAGAATTCCTTGACTATTCTTGGTTTTCCCACTTTCCTGGTCAGCTGGCTTCTTAGTTGTTTATTCTTTGCCGTCTCAGTCATGGAACTGAATGGTAAATTTAATTAACTAATTCTATTTTTAAAATACCATGTGGATTGCTATTTTAAAATACTAAGTGGATTTCATTAAGTCATTAACTTCAGTTCATAATTTCTATGTACTTATTAAGTGTATTTTCAAATGAACAAAAATTCATTTAATAAAATTGTAATTAATGCAGCTGCATTTTTTCTCAAATTTTAAATTTTTTTTAATGCAGCATTTTCATCTCATAAACTTGGGTTACACAAACAACCCATAAAATTATTTTAAGCATAAAAGAAGAAAAAAATTGTGACCCAAGATTTATTTTATCAATAATTTTATACAAATCTTATAAATTTTTATGATCACTTTATAATATATTTAATATAATTTATTTCCAGTTATATGAATCAAGCAAATTTCTAACAAAGACCTTTCCTTATTTGAGCAAATAAATGCCACTACACAAATAGAAATAAACCAGCATTTTATGGATTTTATGTGTTTTAAAATGGTGCAGTAATGCTTATAATTTGCTATAATTAACTTTGTTCTATGAAATAATTCAATATTACCAATATAACAATTACTTTTAAATTTTTTTAAATGCACAAACAGTTATATTTAAAAATTTGTATTTTGCAGATGTTCTTTATCATATAACAATCCAACCTGCTTAGTAAATAAATTTATACAAACTATATGCTGATATAGTAAATGGCATATCAAAGTAAATAGCAGCGTTCTTTGCTTTCAATATTTAAAGCAATTATTTGATCTAATGTTAAAAATTAATTTAAAAAAAGCAATATTAGATTTAAAATTCTGGACTAAATTCAGTGACAGAAAGATAAAAAAATGTAAATACAATTTAAATAGTGAGGTGAAATAAAACTAAATAAATGGAAACAAATTTAAACAAAGCAACATATTTAAACATATAGCATTAGAAAAGGTTAAACATACCTTTAACATTTCTCAATATATACCAACATAAAGGAACAATAAGTACAACAAATCCACCAAGGGCAAAAAATGGCAAGCCAAAACCACCAACCTAAAATATTTTTTTGAGTTAAGATAAATCTTTTTTCAAAATACTTAAGTGTCATATGTACATATTTTTTTTATCTTAGTTCTCTAATAAAATCTCAAAGAAAAGAAATTCTGGTACTTGTATATTAATTGCATTCTACTAATGATCTTTGGCTTAGCCAATAAGTGGTAAAAACAAAATGTCTGAAAATAATTCTAGACATAATAATTTCTACTAGACTTAATAATGTTCATATTCTACTTTAAAAATGATTAAGTATTTTTCATATTTTTAAATTTGTTATATTATAAAACATTGGTCATTTGATACTTAAATATCAAAAATGGTGTTTGCATTCTTTTTTGCTTGTACTTATAGCTATTTTAAATTTTAAATAAATGTTTAATTTCTTTCATTTGCAACCCCGTTATTGGGCTTTAGTAAAATTTCTTTGACAGAAATGCAGCTATAACTTTACATGTTTAAGAAATTTTACCTTGGAAAATAATCTTCAAAAGCTATTAAATCTCATTTTAAAAACAATTATCACTAATACATAAACACTAATGAATGAAAATATCTTTAAAAGCAGAATTTTCAGATAATTAAAAAGTTTAACAAGAAGCTTACTGAAT
This sequence comes from Argiope argentata, assembly GCA_026289955.1. Taxonomy (NCBI): domain Eukaryota; kingdom Metazoa; phylum Arthropoda; class Arachnida; order Araneae; family Araneidae; genus Argiope; species Argiope argentata. Next base: position 2,611,191 of record JAOUZG010035770.1, read on the forward strand.
ATAAAGCACCACCAATTGCTGGACCAATGCTCATCCCGATTCCAATGCATGTCTCAGTAAAACCCTATCAAAGAATAAAACTTCATTTTATTAAATTGTTAATAAATTCAATAAAGCACTATTAAGTATAAATATATATACAAATATGTGTAAATATATATGTAGAAATATATATAACTCTATATATAAATATATATAATAAAAAATGAATTCAAAAATTTATTTAATAATATTAAGTTAAAAAATAATTTTAAAAAAAAACTCTTAAAATGTAGCAAACTTATATTATAACGAATAAAAAAGTTAAAAACTTTACATAGAAAGACAATTTATTAAATCTTTTAAACAAAAGAAAATATTAATTTTTCTGGAAGGGCGAGATGGAAATAAAAAAAATGAATTAGATATCATTAATGGTGATTTAACTAATACACAACAGTAATAGTTTTTGTTAGCCTATTTATAATGAATCTGGCTCAAATAATTAAATGGAATCTCTTAGGTAATTTACTAATTCAATCTTTATATCACATATTGCACTTGGATCATTGGCAGATTTCAAATTAGGCGACGGCATACAATCATAGAAGGAAGAGTGGGTAGCAAGTAGATTGATTAAGGAAATGTTATTAATTAGCACCAAGTTAACTAACAAATTATTTTTTTCTAATTAGTATTGCTTGGTTAAAACTGGCAAATTCAACTTAACTAAACTTCACTTTTTAAGTATGAAATACTACATATTATCCTTACAAAAAAAAAAATTACTTCAAAATACATTTGTAATCTTTTTATGAAGAAAAATATACATAAAAGTATTTAAATTGAAAAGTACTTACAAATATTGTACCAATGTCATCAGGAAACTGATCAATGAGTATTGTGCAGGAGGCAGTGCAAAATGCAGCCGCACCCAAAGCTTCAAAGGAACGTACAACAAAACACAGAACAGCAAATTCTAATTCACCATTCACTTTATCAAGCAACCTGTAAACCAAGATCTTAAATAATTAAATTTTTTCATCTACAGAAAGCATATAATTTTTTTTAATTAATAAGTTTATAACATACAAACCAATATAAACATACCCAAATAAAACATTACACGAACCACAAAAGCCAACCCCACTCAGAAACATGAATTTAGCACCAACTTTAGGAAGCTAAAATGAAAGATATACTAAAATACTAATTTAATTAAAAGTATGTAAATACAAAACTCAGGTGAAAATTAGTATGAAATCATATAGATTATTAAAAAACAGAAACAAATGAATGTAAATGGAAATTTTAATAAAAGCATTATTGCATACAAGTATAAGTTTTAAATTAGATGTCCATTTAAAACATGAGTTTATCACATTAAAATATAGCTAAATTATTCCATTTGTACAATACACACGCATAATGCATATTCTTTTCTTACAGTGATTTCTACATTTTAGATTTAAAAAGAAATAGCAACAACAACAAAAAAAATTTTCTCATATAAATATTTTTTATAATTAAACTATTCCATACGGCATTTAGTGCTATTTAACAAATAAGTCTATAAATTAAGAAATCAATCTTTCTTGAGATTTAATTTAGATAAGATGGCAATGTTAATGACAAGCCCAAAAGCAGCAGTAAGCCTGTTTTGGGACAGATCTAGTTTTGAATCCTAGTCAGGTGACAAAGACAATACCTCACCTGGTATTACATCTCAAAGTTTTTACACCTCGCTAACATCAGGGCATTTGGCTTGCAAGGTTATATTTAACATAGGGAGAGTCTGTATACATGAGAGAATTTTAGTGAAATTGGTTTCGAATCCGAAGCCCTCTAGCTTCAAAATTGAAACTCTACTATCAGTTGGTCACAGTCTTATTTGACCAATACTATTTTAACCAGGGTATAGGTAATAACTGGAATATTGTTCTTTCATTTTAAAATAAGACAAATTGAAAAGCCTGTTTATTTTTAATACACTTTTTTCCAAAAAAAATTTAAGATTTTTCTCTGCAAATCTATATGTGATAAAAAGAAACAGTGAGAGTTTCTGATTTTGCTAGACTATTTTGGACTTTTTATAACACATTCCTATTTAATTTTGACTTGGGAAGGATCCAAATGAGAATTAAAGAGCCAAGAATTACATCACAGACAATGAAATGCAAATACTAATAGTATTTAGTAGGAAAAAAAATCAAAAGAGAAAACTTACTATTTTTCCAAAGATAGGAGAGGTTACCATGATAATTAGGGCATAAATACTAAAAACAAACCCCGATACAGCTTCCCGCATTCCTTTTTCAGAGGCCTACAAAAATCAATTTTGCTGATTCTAAATAAATCACTTTCACAAATAAATTATATAATTGTAATTCATTATTTAAATGATTTCAAAGAAGTGTTTTGAAATATATTCATATATGCAGTTTTATCAAACATCATTTCTTATTATAAACAATTTTTAAAAAACATGACATAGGGCCTCTTAATTTCAATAAAGAAAGGCCCATATGACTAAAAATTATATTGAATAAATAGTTAAAGTTCAGCAAGACATTACAAGAAGCAAAAGTTGGAATAAATTAAATTGGCAATTAAAAAAAACAATTCACTGAATCTACTTTTACTTTTCTAATACACTTTTCTGATATAAATCTGAATAATTTGCAATGACAGATTTAAAAAATAAGTTATATTGGTTTAATAATTATTAATAATTAAATTGATACTCCTAAAATATCAGACAGGATTTTGTTTCTTCATCATTTTAAATATAAGAATAAACCAACAGTTTTACAAGCAATTAAGCACTTATATTTTGTATCAGTAATAATGCACTTAAATTTTAAAAGCAGCAGATTAATTGTCTTGTATTTAATGACTGTTTTAACAGATTAATAAATCAATATTTATCAAAAACAATAAAATCAATTTTTCATATAGTTTAAAATTTATTTACAGAAATATCATCTCCAAAAATCTGAGCATATTAGGAAAGCACTACTGAAAGTTGTGCTAAAAAAAAAAAACAGCACTGCTTGAGATGTAGACAGAACTCCTTATGACTTGAAGGAAGAAACAATCTAAGTTATAGAAATAATTCAAAGTTATAAAATAAAAATAGTCATTTTGTTCTCAGGTATTTAGCTAATATAAAATCAAAACATAAAAATTCCTTTTGTTGAATGTTTATAATTTCTTCCTGATAAAAACTTGAATTGAGACATTAAATTGATAGCATTTAATTATCCATTGAATGAAAACACTAATTTGATAACATTTAATTATAAATTAAGTGACAATTCTCATTCAGCAGTAATACTCACATCCTGTTTTAAACCAACAATACAACTATTTTTGTACAGGTTTATTAATTTTGAATCATTGTAAAATTACAAGGACAATGCCTGAACTGGTACACTTTCTGCAAATTGCATTCCATACTAGCAAATAAACTTTTTCCTCATGACAAATTTAGTGTGAACTCATGCAACAATTCTTCAGTAGATTTGAACTTGGAATCTTATTCGCTTGAAACCAAAGACCTATCGCCATTTCTCATTTTCATTAAACAGGAATCAATAAAAATACAGATATTAGCAATAAAAGTATATATATGTCTTATGCTTTTTAAATTAGGGAAATAATCCAATTGCTATTTAATAATTTTAAGTACTTTTCTGTTCACTGGATGCAAGTGAAAAATCGCCAAATAATGTATGTAGAATTCTGCCAAATGAAATTTGGCAAAAAAATTGACACATAGTATACAATTACATTGCCTGTTTTGCCATTCGCTTTGATTGGAGACTCGGCTCATGTTTGGTTCACAGTTTACATTAATTATCACCACAGGATCAAGTATTTTTAAAATAAATTGGTATTTATGTTACAAGCATTGCTTTTAACATAACCTTGCTCCTAATTTCCAAAACAATAGTCATCACACACACAAAAAAAAGAAATACAGTTATAATAGATCAAGCATTAAACTTAAATTTTATTTATTACATAATTTCATAACTTGATGCAGAAAAAAAAAAGTTAAAAACCACTTAATTTTTAATTTATTACAGTTTAAAATTAAAAATAATAACAAACTAGATCAGCGAATATAAATAAAACAGGGATTATTTTACAAAATTAAAAAAAAATCAATAGTTTTTAAAAATAAAATGATTAGATTTTACAAAAATACAATCAATATTTTTAATAAAAACTATCATTTACAGGATTTTTTTTGAAATCGTGGGACAAACTTTATAATATGCTGGCATACAAAAGCAAGCTATTTCAGCAATAGAATAAATCAAAAACATAAGAATTGTGCACTCTGAAAGTCAATAAGACAATTTTGGGGAAAAAAAACTTTTGATATTCAATCTTAGTGATCATATTCTTCAAATTAAAAAGAAAAAAAGAAATTTTTGGTGCAGGTATTTTCAATCATAATGATGTTATAAATGATGTAAAAATGATATCTGTAGCATAAGAAATTTTGGAATTTAGTAAGGGTTAAAAATAAATAGTGAAAACTATTATTTTACTAAAAACAAAATTTTCAAAACAAATTTTTTGCACATATTCAATGTCATGTATAAAGACAGACTTTGTATAACAGAAAAGTTTTAATATACAGTAAGACCCCGCTTAACGCTGTTTCGGTTTAACGCTGTTTTATTTCAACCCGGGAATTCCCTTTTAATTCAACCGAGGGATGAGATCAAGGAATTAACTGAACAAGAAGAAAACAAAAATGTTGACAGCAGTGATTCAGAAGAAGAGCAAAAAGAACTTTCGATGGCTTTTGTAAAAAGGAGTTTGTCTACCATAACTGAAATAATGGATCAATTCATTGAAAATGATCCGAATTTTAACAGGAGCTCAAAAGTAAGGCATGGTGTTAGAGATGCTCTATCCATTTATGAAGAACTTTTAAGAGAACAACGCAAAAGAAAAAGGCAAACAACATTAGATGCTTTTGTCGCAAAAAGGCAGAACACTGAAAACGCGGAAGGCTAACTAAATATGACTGACTTAGAATTTTATTTGTTTTTTTTAAAGAATATTCGTTTTGTTATTTATATTTTGTTTTCATTTTTGCAAGAAATAATAATGTGGTATTAATTTGGGCTTTAAGAAATAAATGTTTGATTTTATTTTTATTAAAAAAAACACTTTTAAAATTTGATACCTAACCAATTTCCTAGCCATCTTCCCCTATCCCCAATATTTACATATAAAGATAGCCTTGTTTAGCACTGTTTCGCATTACGCTCTACTTTGATGGAACGTATCCCCCGCGTTAAGCGGGGTCTTACTGTATTCAAAGGGCTATAGTACCATCATTTGTATTTATAATACTATGACCCACAGTGAAAAAAAAGAAAAGTTATGTCTACCCTACTTTAAAGTTTAATACATGATTTTAGAAATACCCTAAATGTAAAATACAGTGAAAAATATTTTTACTCATTAATTATCAATGTTTACTTTCTTTTTACTACGTTACAATTATATATTGAAGGACGAATCTTTACTTTTATCTTAATATTAAAAATATTATTAGAAATACATCCATAAAAGCTTTTTTTTTGGAAAATTTCATTCAGTTTTTTTTTAATATAAAATTATTTTCACTGCACCAATGAAATAAATTTCAAATATATAAGTATAGAAATTCCAAAACTCATTGATGATATGTTACTTCTATTTAGGCTACATTTAATCAAACATTGTAAAATCAACTTAAAAAAACCTGAATAATTTACTAATCAACTTTGGACTATATATTAACAGAATGATATCATATATAACTTGAATACAGTTAATATTATATAAACATCTATACTACTTTTGATATCGTAATCAGGTATCAAAAACCATTTGACTTAGTGATATGATGTCAAATGTTTTCAAGTGACTTTCATATGCTTTTTACAAATATAATTTTTTCACTGATAACATTTTAATGCTATCTACTGGCTAAGCAATTTTCAAGTTTTCCGAATAATTTTTTCCAAAATATTTTTATCGCATCTTTTAGCTAAGCAATTTTAATATTTTTTCATCAATTATTTAATATCTGCTATTTAGAATAAAAGCGTAGCACATTTTAAAATATAAAAACTGTCTATTCAATTATACCTAATTGACTGTAACACAAAGTTAAATACATATATCCTATTATTGATTGATTTTATTTCAAACTAATGGCAGAACAGAAAAATTTGTTTTAAATATCACATGATTTATTTATTTATCATTTTTAGTTTATCTTGCAAACAGCAGTACATAAAGTATTTAATTTTTTTTATTTTCTAATTGGAATGCATAAGATATGAGGAGATGTTGCTTCTCATGACATGAGAAAGCAAAAATAAAATTAAAATACTTACTTCTCGTGGAAAAAATGGAGCAATGATAGACATGCTTAAATAGGCTGTAAAATCCACCAAGCATAAACAAAATGCAATATATTTTTGCTGTTTAGTAAATTTTGCTTTCTTTGGCAATATTTCTTCAGTACTGGAGATTCTAGGGGGCCCTCCAAAAGGAGTCTGAGATGTCGTTGATGGGGACCTCACTAGCTTTTCACCAGGACGAACTCTGGGAACTCCCATCAACTTTCCTTTACTTGATGATACAACAGATATCCTTCGCTGTAATGTTGCAGATGCTGACTGCAAAATATCCTCAGATACACTTCGAGTCATAGTACCAGTATTTTGTTGAAATGACTGAATAACATCTTCATTACAATCATAACTTTTAGAAAATATTGCTTCATTATTATCACCTTCGTCCTCAATTGAGAGAGATACATGGAAACTTTTGTTCCCATTTGACAAAGCCCCAGGCCTAACAAAAATTTTACTATCACATAGGTTTCCATTTATTTTAAAAGGTGACTCTGGAATAAATTTTGATAGCGTAGTTCTAGGTGATTCACTGTATTCTTTTAAATGATTTGATAATGCAGACAGCTTTGTATTTTCCTCTGAATCATCAGAGTCTATTAATTTTTGCACTTGTGAAATATCTGAATAATAATCATTTTCTTTTAAGAAAAAATGTTTATTAGGCTCATCAGTATCTTCATTTCCTATATCTTCCTTGGGAAGAGAATTCTGTTTACTCATGTTTTCTTTTTTCGAGTCTAAGGATCACTGTAAGGGGAAAAAATTAAGGTTAAATCAAATAAACAAATTTACACAGTTTTACACATCAAAGCAGCTAATTATTTTAGATCAACTAATTTTCCGATACGAAAAATGGGTATAAACATAGATAATCTATACTTTTTGTGTATGTAATTGAATAACTGAAACACAATGGATAAAACTTTAATATAAATATAGAAAAGTAAATAGGTATTTAGGATATTGCAAAACAAATATGAATTACTCACTTTGGAGTGGAAATTAATACTCAAAGGATTAAATTTTTTTTAAGTGAACATAAAATATTTTAAAAAATCAGCATTACATTTTAAAAATATTTTTTAAAATGTGAATGAAAATAACTTTTAACTTAAAATTTTTTTAAAGAATTCATTAAAAGATAAATAATTAGAAAAAATCAAAAAATTAATTAAAAAGCTGGTTAAACACATTTTAAATCAAAAATTAAATGGCAGATGCAATAACACTTAACTTAAAAATTTATATAAAAAACATATCTATAATATGCATAACCAGTGAGATATTTCCTCAAAAATAAAATAAGAAAATTAAGAAAAGAAATTAGAAAAAATTAATAATTAATTTAAAAAGTAAGAATTTTAATAATGAGAATCTCATTCCATAAAAGACAATAAAATGCATCGCTTCATTACTCTTAAAATATAGTTTAAAAATTAAAAGATAATACCTGTAATTATATCATGCTACATCAAGGAATTACATAACACAGAATTATGCTTAAGAATAAGAAACACCCTCTGATGTCACTTATTTACAGTTTATAATAAGAAATAGAGTTGCAGGATGATCTTCTAGGCATTTCATCAACAAGATAATGATTCAGCAATAGGTCTCGTGAAACACAACTAAAATTTATCTTTGGCTGATAAGAATATTTCTCTCTGCCCGTTTTGAGTGGATTTCAATCATATCTTGTTTAAAAAGCGTAGGACAAATGATAAGTTTCATTGCCCAAAGCAAATACACATTTTTGAGTAGAATGCACTTAAGAGCAATACCACCTAGTTGTTATGGAGAAAAACAAAAATAACAAGAACTCATTGCAATGTTTACACATTTAGTTATATTTAGTTTCTACTTCAATGCTTCCAATAGCTTCTAAAAAGAAATATAATTAATAAAAAACATTTTAAAATCCTAATTTAACTAACAATACACAACATTAGAAAAATGGATAGTATTTAAATAAATATAAAAATATGATTCATTGATACTGAGTCTTATTTATTATATAAAGAAAGTAAGGAAAGAAAATATTGTTCCTTTCCCCAAAGAAAACAATATAATGGGCAAGGGAAGCTTATCTATCAAGACATCTTCCTTTTTTGACAGGCATAATTACAGCCTTGGTTCATCAAATGGGGTCAAAATAAACAGAATCACTTACATGCCAGCAATATATTTGTTATAAAAATCAAAACAGACTACAAGAAAGAATACATTTGAATCAAATATAAAAACTAGTCCCAATTATAAACTATCAACAGATCTCAATGGTTTAATTGTTATGGCACCATATGGCAGAAAAGCATCAATTTAAGACTCACAATATTCAAAAGCTGGTATACCAATGTGTGGTTTAGAAGTGTTATGCTTGTTGAAACAAGCTGGCTGTTCAAAATTTTCCTCCAAGCAAAACACAAATGCAAGTCAGATGCTTGAAAAATTCCTACAAGTTAATTTACTCTCATAATTTGGAGCTAATGTCAGACTTCTAATGCAAGTAATGTCAGTATCTAGAGTTATTTTGTATAACAAAAGGTTTTTATTGTTTTATTTATCATGAGTTCCTAAAGTTATGAACTGGATTAATTTGGGGAAATAAAATTTCATTGAGCTTTCACAACTAATTTATGTTTCAATTTAAGAGTTGAAAAGGAAAATATATAAGTTGCATTCAAACTTACTAAAAGAAAAAGCAGCCCATTGAGTAAAATTCATTACTTACTGATTTATTAAGTTTTTTGTAATATTACACAACTTGTATATTTAATAATAATTATCAACAGGCTAAAAAAATTTCATTAACAAGGCAAATATTCCAAATATCATTATGAATAATCAACGACACAATTGAGTGCATTAAAAATGTAAGATTTAAATTATACTCTGAAGCAGAACATTGTGTTGACATTCATAACCAAATTTTCTGTTAGCTGGGCCTAAGCGAAAAATCAAATAATTTAGAATTCCGCCAAATCAATTATATACATATCTTGTTAGAATTTCTCACAAGATATGTATATAATTCAACCAGATGCTACTCAAATTTTTAGCAAAATCATTTATATTGAATTTTGTAAAAAGTTAAATAAAAATATCTAGTAAACAAATAAAAAAGCTGCTCACTTTTCTGAATAATAATTTTATTTTGTAAAATTCTATTGAAAAGAAGAATTCAAAATTCTCCAACCTTTGTTTATTTTATAACAATTTAAGTTTACAACAAAATCAATTTTAAAAAAATTGAATTAAATGTACCTAAGCAAAAAAAAAAAAGATTGTAAGTATTTTTGAATGATTTTATTAGCAAAATATTTCAGAAAATATATACATATAAGAATAAAGATTGAGGTAATTAAAGTTTCTAATACAATATTATGATGTTTCTGCAATACATTAAAAGGTTATTCAGCTCTTTTGATTTTATCTTTTTTCATTTGATAAAATGAGTCAACTTTTGATAAACTATCAATTTTTTAAGTATTCTATAAAAGTTTCATTTATCAAATCAAGTATTCAAATGATAAGCTAGTGAACAATAGTTTTGCAATATTGCACTTAAATATTTAAAATATTGGATTTAAAAAAAAAATTGTCCTGAATCCCTTATTTCTTCTTTTCTGCAAGTTTTAATCTACAAATCATTACATATAAAGGCATTAAAAAGTATTGGAATAAATTATTTATTTCTTTATGCAGATGATAAAATAATACAAATCACTCTTTTGTTACCTAACTGTTTAAGGAACAAATTCTTTTATTTAATTGCCACAGATATTCATACACACATTAATATTTCCCATTCAAAAACTTCTTTTGTTAATATTTAGAAAGTGGTAAGATTTTCTTTTCTTTTTTTTTTAATTTATCAGAAAACAGTGGAGGCAAATAATAATAAGTTGAAGAATAACATGTTGGCAAAATATCATTCACAATTTATCATTTTGAAAGAGTGGTTATCTTTTTAAAAAAAATCTCTTTATGGTAAAAGGCTAAAAACTAGAAAAATTAAATTTTATACAAATCTACAGGAAATTTAAGTATCTTCAATGATGAATATAATAGGCCAGTAATATGAAAATAAAAGAAAAAAGTCAGCCATGAAGAATCTAGCAGAAAAGATATTAATATTTGTTTCACCACAGGTGCTTAAAATGTCATATTTATTTACCAACAACATTTATCATAAAAGGTCATCCCCTGCATACTATTTCACATTATATTATTAATGTCAGATTCAAAGCCCACACTGTCTTTTACTGTGATATGAAATGACTGGATGTGTAGAGGCATCAAATAGTTCCCAGAATGTTTCAAAATATCATGAAACAACAGCACATATAATGTTATTCATTTATGTACAGTAGACAACACATTCATGCAGTAGACAAAATAAAATATGAATATAATAAAAATGCTTAGTTGTACAATGCAGAAAAAACTTTTTATCTATGAGAGTGATCAGAATTGACTACAACATATTGGAATGTAATATTCATCATACCAGAATTAAATGTGTGAAGAAACACATATAAAGTACAGATATCATAAGATTAGATAAGAGATTAGTACTTTTTTTATTCAACTGGGGTCATGTATATCAGGTTCATTTGCATACAGTCTACTTTCTCAAAACATTAAAAGACCATTTTGATAAAAGGAGCAAATAATTCATTGAGGTGATGATAAAAATAAAATAATTGTATTTCTTCTTGTATATAGCCAACCACCCTGCCACCACTAAATGAAGCAATATCCATAGTTATATTAAGAGATACTGTTCATAATAGTACAATAGAAATACACTCTCACAAAATTAATAGAAGTTTAAAAAATATATTTCAGTTAGCAGAAAAGAGGAAGGTTAACATATAAAATAAGTATTTTACAGGTTAAAGATAGAGAAAAAAAATTAAGAAATAGAAGACAAGAAAATAACAAAAGCAAAAAGAAATTTCTGAAAGCAGTTATTAGTAAGAAAAGCATTTCTTATAAATTTTAACCTTAATTTCAATATATAGCAATTATAAATAATTACCAATTTTTTTTCTTGAATATTAGTAATTCATCTACTCATATAAAACTTTTTTTTGATACTTTGAATTTTAAATGTCTGAATGTGGCTGGATTAGGAAAGAAAGTAAAATTTGCTACCATACAAAATTCACAAATAGTAATAGAATCATTTTACAATCTAAATATAGAATTTATAGTGACAGCAAATAACACAAAATAATTATTGCTTTATTTCAGTTATAATTAATTTAGATATGTTTACTTCAACAGATATTTAAAATACAATGTATTATATAATTGCATATTACTTTTTAATTAAGTAAACTTTTTTTTTTTAAATTGATCCATAGTTTTAAACTATTCAAAAAAGAATTCAAATGTTTTTAGTTAAAAAATTATGAATTTTTGATGCTGTATAATAGAAATAATTCCCACTAAATTTTACCTAAATTTCAAAAATTAAATGCAATTATGATTACAAAAATCAACATTTAGAGTTTTTTGTCATTGCAGTTCTAAAAATATTTTACATAACCCAAAGAATTAACACAAATTAAATTATCTACCATTTAAATGTCAAATACTCAGACAATCCTTAGAAAAGATACTAGTATGCATATCAATAATTAATTCCCTAAAAAAATGCCAAAGATGTCATTTTAAAGTATTGATTATGTTTAGCAATGACATTTGATTTCACCTAAAACTCCTAATTGGGACGAGGTTAACAAGTAAGTATCTCAAAGAGAATATTTTGTGAAACAAATGTAAAGAAAGAGATAAATAAAAACAATTCATTATAATCAACACAAACAGAATAATCTACAGTAATAAGCTATTTCATGAATTTTATTGTAAAGATTCTATTTTATTTTCTTCATAATTTATTAATAATTATTTAGTATATAACAATAAGCAAGAAACATAGGAATCCAGATTTTTATTATTACCAAACACTTTTACTAAGTTAATATTTCAAAAATTTCATAATGATTTTTTCTGTAATGGAAATCAAAAAACAGTAATTGATAGTAAGAGGAACAATAATAGTAAGTTCTAAAAATATACAAATAATAATTATTTTTCATACTAAAATACAAAATCAGAATACTTTATAATATGATAAATATGGCAAGTGGTTTTTTAAGTAATTCGAAAGAGTATTAACAAGGTCATCAATGTGATTTCTCATAAGAAAGATCAAAGATTTTTTTTCCAGTTTCCAAAACATATTCACTTTATTACTTTTCACCTCTTACACTTTCAATTTTCAGTTAATAAACCTCTAATTTACACAACTTATGAGATATAAAATCATATAAACATTTTATATAGTGTAAAGAATGGATAAAAGCACAATAAATAAATAAAACTAAATATGAATATCACAACAAGCAAATGTTGTGATAAAAATACATCAGTTTTATTTTGAAAATTTATACCACATTTCTCTTTAAAAATTGACTCATCTTATCACTCAAACTGTTTGACAAAACATGGAATTAAGTTTTAGAGATTCAAAGCACATATTACAATAAATCTTCAAAATCACTAGACATATATTAAATTATAAAAAGATAAAATAAAGTCAACCAAATTATTACCTAAATGGAAAATGTGCAATTTTTTTCTACACAAAAAATCTATGCCACTAACTACACAAATTCATATAGAAAATTATTGAAATATTAAAACAGACCGATATACCAAATAATTGAACCACAAATTTATGCACTTAATAAACTTTAAATAGTTAACAGTATGTTTGTTGAGCAAGAAGCAAGAAGCTAGTTTAAAATGCAAAAAACAACTAAATTTGAAACCTAAAGAAGAAAAGGTTGTTAACATATAAGTGAAACTTTGTAATAAAAAAAAATTGTACTTCTCTACCTGAGCTAATTAATGCTTGTGATAAACATGTAAAATTTTTAAAAGTTATTTAATTAATTGCATATTGTAAATTAAAAGCTGAATATATTTTTATTAGAACTGAATAACAGTGGTATCCAGGAAAATTAATCAGTATAAAGGCTGTTTCACATCTAAAGAAAGGAGTGTGATAAAGGTTTTGAAATGGCAGTACTTTTGCAGTTGTCACGATAGAAACAATTAAAAAAGATTACTATCATAGGAAACAATAGCATTAAAATTGGATCTAAACACAAAAGTTAAATATAGATTAGTTGCTGCGCAGAAACCATAATTAAACCATTTAATTCTGACCCGGATTTAGCATTTAATAGACAATAAAAATAAAATGCACTTACATTGAACAATGATTTAATACAAAGTGGAGATGATGAGCTTCCATAAATTTCAAAGCTTTTACTTGTTTAATTTTAGTCATTTGTACTGCATTTCTTCCTCTTACGAAAGGCATTGACAAAATCCTTCCCTTTTCACAGCCAACAGAAACAAATCTTATCCCGTCTGCTCTGCAACTTTCCTTTTCATCTGTTGCCGGATCCTAATATAAAGTCTTAAAACATTGTAATAAAGTGCACAAATTTTAAAATTGTAGAAGAAAATGTATATACAAAATACCCAATGGAAGTTTTTTTAAATATTTAATTAAAACTACATAATAATTGAATTCATATTTTGAAAGGTTTACACAGGTAATAAGTATTCTTTCTTCCAAAATGAGTTTGGGAGGACTTTTCTTTTATTGGCAACAAAACCTACAGAAGCAACGACACGACAGCGGTTTGCGTGCAAGCGGCCGGTAATTTTATTCTGATTAGATATAAACATGGCTTGGAATAGTAAGTTATAATATTTAAATCTTTCAGAATGCTAAATAATTATAGTTTTATACCAAAATCTTTCTAAATGTAAAGTTGAGAAAAAATTATTGGTTCATTTTAAATATACTGTAAATCAAAATTATTCTATATCTGCTGTTTTAAAATTGCTCTGAGCAAATTGATAAGCTTGCTTTGCTAAAGTTTAATTTTAATTAAAATTAGTGGAGCTCACATCCATATCGCAAAAACTATTTTGTATAAAATTCCCAAGAATTTTTTTTAAAAAAAATCATAAATTTGTTTCATTTAAACAATTATGTCTATAAAATTCATTTTATTAGTATTAATCACAAAGTCGAATTACTAAATTTCGTTTTTTCAGGGGAAATATTTGTTTTCATATTTGCCTTGATTCTATTTTGTACAACATGCAGTTCTCTAACTCCATCAACTTTTTTAACTAATGCTGATCAACAAAGGCTGAAAAAAGTTTTAACGTCTGCTTTTCCTTTGAATGATCTTACTACAGCACATTACGCCGTTCTTGGATATTCACTTCTAAAGGAAAAATTACCTGAAGTAAGAAAGTTGTAATTTATATCTTATAACATTGTTTCCCTAGTGGTAATGCTATTTATTATAAAACATACTTTTGCAGCATATATTTCTAAAATTTAGGATTATATTTCAATAGTTGAAACCATTTCAATTGATTTTTATTTCATATCACCAAGCTGTATCTTTCAATAATATTATTTCATAAAAAAAATTCTTTCATTAAAATTATACATTTTTATTTTATTTTTATAAGAAATTAATCATGCCAAATTTTAAAATATTCTTTGTGTGTGTGTGTGTGTATTTAAGTAAAATGAGATATAAAGAGGGAACTTGGCTTATTCTGTAAGCACGAAACTGACAGAAAAGATTCTGCTTGCTTTGTTTGAAATAATGAATATCAGCAATGCCTATTAGTATAACAATTGTTTTTTGTAGCTTGTGAGATATGTTTAAATTCTTTGTATAATGCTACTTTTTTCCCTGCAATGATAATGTCTAGAGAAAAGGAACTTTTGAGTTTAAATACTCATTTAGCATCTGTACATAGCTAACTAACAGTTTCTCAAGTACTTTTCTGTTAGCCTGGTGGCAGCAAAAAATTACCAACAAATTTCTTACAGTGAATTTAAAGCAAGAAATTGCCAAATAATGTAGAACTCCAACAAATTTCTTTGGGGGGGGATTACAATTTTTCATTGCTGGAAAAGTACATTTCTTTTTGTTAGTTGGTTAGAAGGTACATTTACTTTGCAGCGAGCTCATTTAATCTTGTTGTAGAGAACAAAATTGTAAAAGTTAAGTTATTACTAAAAAAGAAGAAGAATATTTGATCTTAGCTGCATTTTTATTAATGTGCTAATCATAGTAATTAAAATGGTGAATAAGGATAAGAGTATTTCAAAGTACTTAACTGGTTTTTCCATATTTGATTGTGACTTTTAAAAAAGGAAGATTATACAATGCATTATCTGTGTTTTATTTCACACAGATGCTATAGTATTTCTTTTAAAAGAAAATATTTTATTGCTTTAAAAATTTCACTTTTTGAGCATTTTTTTATATTTAAAAGTATTGAATAAATTTATCATATATGTCTATTATAATCTTATCTCATCGAATTTTAGTCAGAAAGAAAGAGTATTATTATATTTATTATTTTAAAATAATTTAGAATTTTTTTATTTTATACACTACAAAATGCTTTCTGATAGTAATGTCTTTTTCACAGATGTTGAAAATTGAATTATTTATATCAAAAATTTATATTTAATTGATTTTCTGTTTGTTTATTAGTGTCGTTATGCAATAAACATCATTTTTGTAATTTTTTTGTTCTCTAATTTTTGTTGTTTGTTAAAATAATTTTAAAATTTAAATTTTCTTCTTTTTTATGTACTATAAATAAGTTTAAAGAATGCAATTAAAATGTTATCAGTACTTGCTCTTTTGATTTTAAGCTTTAATAAGTTTCTGTTATTATAAAAGATACATATGGAGTGATTTATCCTCTCCCCTCCCCAACTTTTTTCAAATATCAAATTGATCAGACATGTTACAAGAGCGAAAATCCTAATTTTGTGTATTAACATTTAAAAGTAGATGAAAAATATTTACCTATTATCATAATTGTAAAGCAATTTATTTTAATTAAATTAGTATTTTATAAAAAAAAATTTCATTGCTCAGAGATTTTTTATTGAAATATGAAGAATCAAACCTGATTGTTAATTCCATAAAACTTATTTTTAATTTAAAAAATTACTAATTCTTCACAAGAAAAAAATGTATGGACATCATGAATGGATGTTATTGCTAAGAGAAGGGCAGCTTTTTTTTTTTTTTTTAAACTCATTTGGATGTATAAACTGTTTGCCACAAAAATTTACAAGATTAATTCATTCTATGTTTTTTAAATTTTATGCCTCTGAAATATTCCCACCTCCCCTTTTTATGCCATAAGGAAAAAAAAAAATGATAAAGACCAATTTCTACTTTTTTTCTCTTATGGATTATGAATTGAGCAATTTTTATTGTTATTATAATTGGTGAGCTAAAATTCAATGTTATTTCAATATAATTGAAGAATGTTGCTTATTTTAAAGCAGAGGTTTAATTTTGAATAAATTTCAGTGAATAAATTTCTTTTTTTCTGCTAGTAAAATTGTTGTTTTGCTCTGATTGACAGGCTGGTAAACAGTTGGCACTAGCGGGAAAGCAATAATTTTTTCCCTAAAACACTACGATGTCTATTTATTTTTGTGCTGCATTTTTCTTGAGTAAAGTTGACAAATATTTCAGTTATAACTAGTTTTCTAAAAGTCTGTCTAAGTAGGCAAGTTTCTTTTAGTTTGGTTATTGTTGTTGCATATTATTTGTATTGTAACCATTTTGCTGATCTATTACTGCTATAGCCTTTTCTTCAAGTTCTTTGGAAGTGGAATTAGGAGATCATCTGTTGAAATTTGTTCACAGTATTAGAAAATATCATTGATTGCACACAAAAAAAAGCTTTACTTTGCTTCTACAGTCTTGGAAAAGATGCCCCCTTTTGTTGTTCTTGTGTCCTTTCAGAAAGATGAGTGCAGTAGCTTCTGAGAGTATGAACTACTAAGCACCTAAGGGCAGAAGTCTGACTTCTAGCTCACACACACTTCACAGACCCTTTTTAGGGGGGTGGTATTCATTCATTCATTCATCCACAGATTGTAATTAAGATCTGGAACAGAGAACAATCATCTTTGATCCAGTACCCCAAGTGGTACTAATCTCTACATGGAAGATTTTTTGACCACAAACAATTTAACGAGCACCAGCCACCATCTACTCGGGGAATATTCGGCTGCCGAGGTTCGAACCTCCAATCTAAGACATACCAGTCCAACGCTCTAACAACCTGGCTCTCCTGGTTGTTTTTATTATTATTATATTTCATTTTTAAAAAGGTTAATGCAATTTATATTTAACAATATAGTTGGTTGTTATTTTTCAAATTGTTTAAATCTGGCTTTAAATTTTTTCCCATTTAATAACTAAATATATTAATTTAAATAATTTGATCCTTAGTATTAGATGTCCTTTCTGTGCATGAATATATTTAAATATTTACTTGAACTAACTAAATAAGTAATATTTACCACAATTATAATTTCTTCAGAGTGGTATCTTAGTTTAAATAATTCTTAAATTAATTTTTTTTTTCTTTTATAGGATCCATGTAAATTCTTTGATTCTAAAATTGACAAAAAGAAATTAGATACTGTTTTTCATGCTTCAAGTGGAAGTAAATTGCTGCCTAATTGCAAGGTAATTATACCAAACATTTTCCCTTATAATTTTTTTTTATTTTATTTCACTGATTACTATAATTTTTTTATTAGTTGACTGTTACTGGCTTACAACAAACATTAGAGGCTGCTATTTCCGAAGATTCTTCAATGCAGGATATTTACTATGCTGTATTGTCTTTGCATAACCTTAATCTAAAAAGTAATTGTGTTTTTATTTTTTGCTTTCACAACATTAGTAAGTTTTCTTTAAAAGTCTTATAATTATATTTCCAATTTCCATTACAGTTGACTCTACTAAAGTAGCAAAAGTAGTTACTGCTCTTCTAAAGCGAGATGATAGTGTTGTAAAGTAAGTATTGTTAAATATTAATAGATTTATATATTAAACACTTTTTTGCATTAATAAATTGAATTAAATCCAGAACTGGGGAGTTAAAAAGATTGTAGAAATTAAATTATTAAAAAAATAATAAACCTCCATTTTTGTAGTAAATAAAATCACTTAAGAATTCCTCTGCTAATCATGATCTTGAAAGAAAAAAAATCATTAAATCCCTTATCAAACAAGTTTATTTACAAAATTGTTATTAACAAATGAGTAAATTTATATAAAATGTAATGGATTTGGGATGTAAAAATAGAAATAATAAAATTTTATTTTGGTAGTGAATATGTGATGACTAGTTTACATTATGTTTGGTACAACATATTATTCTTATCTAAATAATTTGTAAAATATTGGCTTGTAAGAACTAAAATTATTAAATTATTTGTTTATTATTTTTCATGTTATTTTGCATTTCAATGTCTCATTTTTCCTATTTAAAAATGCAGAACCTTATTTTAAAAAATCCATTTCTGCAGTGTAACATCCTATTTCTTATTTAAAACAAATATTTGTAATAACTTGATATTTCAATTTATTTGTACATTTAATTTCTTTTTCTTGGCTAATTTCTTATTAAATAAAAAATGAAAACCCTTCACATAGAAAAAGGACAATAAAATTAATTAATGTAATATTTTACTGATATCAGATTTTTTTTTTATTTAACTATACATGATTTTATACTAACAATATGGATTTTTTAAAATAATAGTGGGAAGGCAATGTAGTAGTAAAGGCAATGTAATTTGTTAAAATAGAAAATCTTGTTTATTTCTAGCTTACTTTATTTGAGATTGTTTTGTAATTGTATTTGTATATATATTCTATGATAATGATCTGTTATATTATTTTTTTAAGCCTCGGATATGCATTTAATGTTGCTTCAGTTCTGCAAAAAGATTTTAAACCATTTTTTGAAAGAGTTGAAGATGCAGTTGTTCAAGCTGATGAAGTAGATGGGAAATACCTACAAGTTAGTAACTTGTGTTGTTTTAATAAAATAATGAACTAACTTTATATAAAGCAAATACTTTATTAAGGTATCATAATATTTGAGCAATGGTATGCCGGCTTTTAATTTTCATTCTTAGACAAGTTTGACTAATACGATAATTGATATACTATATTTCCTTTGGGCCTTTTCTAAATTATATTATCATTGTTTTCTGTACTTTTTTTTTTTGTCAAAATGTTGCTTAATTTTTAATTAGTTAAAATTCTAATTTTTGAAGAATCAATGAATCTTTACATCTAAAATATACATACCCAAGTTTGGAAGCTCTAGGCTAGACACCCAACCTGTAGAATGCTAATCCACACACATTTTGTTTTCTTATTAGTAAAGATTAATTATTTAATAATTTCAAGAATTATACTAACTATTTTTAGCTTTAAAAAATTATTACTATAATGATATTGTTACTACAAAATAATAAGAAAATCCTCTTCCAGTCTTATAATTTCAAAGAATATAATTGAAAAAAAAATATTTATATATTTTTCATCTGTAAATAAAAATGTTTTTTTTTCCCAGTTTGAAGGTGGATTGGGTATTACAGCCACCACTATTATTGGTGTTTATAAACTTGCTGAAGTAGTTAAAGCTGCTCCTGCAATGACTGCGGTATGGAGAATTCTGTCTTTGTTTTGTATTTTTTTATGTTATTAATTTCTGTATTGAATTATATTTATTTCTAAGAACATCTTTATCCTTGGAAAGTTATAAATATATTATTTGTAGTATGATTG
>JAOUZG010035770.1:2631370-2651478 GCA_026289955.1 Argiope argentata
TTGTACCAGTTGTATTGAACATTCTATACATTTTCCCAGAGGGAAATTCCCTGTGTAAAAAAAACAAATACAAATTTGTTTTTTTTTTAATTGTTAAATCATGTAAAAAATTTACTTTCAAACTAATATTATATGAAGCTTTAATAAGAATATTATTTGCTATTCATATTTTAAAAAATGCTTTGGTTTTGACTTTGTATTCATTGCATTCAAGCTACACGATTATTAAAAGAAATGCATAGTTTGAAATAACCTAAATTTTTCTAAATGACTTTTTTAAAAAAATATATAATCATTGTAAATATATAATTTTCATCTTAATTTATGCTATATCTGTATATTTTAACCAGAAATAGCGGTTTAGGGGGAATTCTTTTCCTTTGTAACTGATTTACTTGAACTCTGGAATTTCATTTTTATTATCGTATCATTGGATTATCTGTATTTAATTTTGTTTTTCTAAATTTCAGGATCAAGCTATAAAATTCGCAAATTATTTCTTGAGCCGAAAATTTGTACAAACTGTTAAAGGGGCTGCTCAACTTCTCGATGTTCTAAGAGTATTTACTACAAACAAAGTAATTTATTATTATTATTATTATTACACAGTATAGCAAAACATATTCTTTATAAAACATATTACAGCAGTTGTATTTTCCTGTATCTTTTATCAGTATCATGTTCCTGTTGCCGTGACTCTTGCCAGTAATAGTGCCTTATCTGATGAAAATCCAAATATTCAAGTTCGCATTACAAATGTATTAGGAGTTTCACTTGGACCTCTAACTGTCACAGTGGACACTGCTAAAAGGCTTGGTGATGATGCTGTTGTTATGAACAAAAAGGCATTCCAACCTGTCAAAGGCAGCGAGTATGTTTTATTTCTATTTTTCATATCCTATATTGTCTGTATATAAGTAAATAATTAAAAATGATAGCAGCATTTTTATTGCAATTCATTTTTTAACTATGAATTGCTAAATTTTACTATTTATAATTTCATCTGTTGAGTTTTGGTTTGAATGTAATTTTTCAAACTTCGCTTTGTAATCACCTTTATATAAATTTCAACTCATTTATTTTTATATTGGTATATATAAAATTGATGCTACCGTAATGCACCAAAACTTCAGTCAAGCATTTGAATGCAAAATTTTAAGTGAAATGATTTATCAATTCCGAGATGCTCTTCTGCTAAACATTATGGAAAATGTTTGTTCTGTTAAACTTATACAATGTTTGGTGAGATATTGGATGAGGCTGAGTAGGCAATTATTTATTTTGTGCCCTTTCCCCAGGGAAGCATTTTCTTTGTGGCATGACTACTTTCAAAAACCAGAAAAATACTGAAAATTTAAAATTTCTCTGTTTTCCCCCCATCTAAAAAATATTTATCTTTAAGTGTTGTAAGAAATGGAAGGAAAAAAACCCCTTATACATGTAAGTGTATATTTTTTTGTAATATACTTTTATTTCAAGTAATGTCAAATTTTTGCTTCCTTTTCTTGTCTTTCTCACTCAATGAAACTATGGAATATTGTTATTTCATTATAAATAATATGAGTACTGTTTGCGCTTTCTCCCTTATATTGCATATATGCACATAGAAAACAATGTCCCCCTCCCTCAAATTTAAGTAGCAGCCTTACTTGCATTTTAGAGTACTTTAAAATTGAATAACATGTTTTCCTATTTCATTAAAAAATTTATTTTTCCAGGCTTTGTTATTGAGACAGGCTAAGAATAATATTGCAAAATATAAAAGAAAAACAAAATACATAACATGCAAAAACATCAATCTTTCAAAATATTCATGCATGCATTTTTGTGGCTAAATATGCAATCTAAAATTGATCTTTCATATAAATGCACTTGTTAATATTAATTCAGATGGTTTTCTGATCTTTGGCATAATATAGCAAATAATATGTATTTTCATGTCTTTTTTTTTTTAATGAAATGATTTGTCACTCCAGCTAGAATATGACTTGTTCTGTGCAAATAAATGGTATTCTCTGAATATTCAAAACTTCTGTTGACTATTGTAAAATATGCACAACCAACAGAACATATTTTCATTGTGAAGTGTGCTTGACAGTGGAAACTCCATATGTCGCAATTTTTCACATAATAATAATAATTCACTATAAATGATGAATCATTCAGCTTCAAAAAGCATTTATAGCACTATATAGTATTGGTTTAACTAGTTACTTCAAACAATTTTAATTACTAAAACTTTAACCTGGTTGGTAATTTCAGTTTGTTAATTATAGTACCTCGTAGTTTTTGTGTTAATAAACTCCAGCAAATTGCATCAGCAAGTTTTTTTTTGTAGTTATATTATTTAAAAATTAAAGTGCTCTGTCGAAAGGTGTATGAGTGTTGTTTTGTTTAAAATAGCCCTGTGATATGAAGAACAGAAATTCTGAATTATTGTAGTATTCAATATTTAACACTTAACTTATTAGGTATTATATATAGGTATAGTATTATTTATATTATTGGACAAAATTTGATAATATCTGTTCAATTTTTATTTAAAGAATTAAGCATTTCATATTATTCTTTTTTTGTTGTTGGAACACATTGAAATAATAAAAGTTAAAACTAAATCTACATTCATCAATTTGATTGCATTTAATTTGTAGAGAGTTTCTTAAAGAATGCTATGAGGAACCATATATATATATATATATATATATATATATATATATATATATATATATATATATATATATATATATATATATATAGGTGTGTGTGCTTTGCTAATAAAACTGTTTTAATTTTTTTTATTTTGGTTTCATAATAGCTTACAGTATTTTTGTAATGGTATATCAACTTCTTGTTAAAATTTCAATATTTCCTATAAAAATTGAGAAGTGCATAATTTATTTTGGATGAAAAGCTTCCTGTGGTATTTATTTTGCAGTGATATGAAGTTGAAATAATAATATTTTTATTTTTTCAGCATATTGTACACTTTGAATTTTATGAATATCAAGCCCCTTCGAGGTTTTTATATTGTGTCAATAAATGCTGTTCCGAATAAAGCAGATCCTAAATTGATAGGAAATACTGGAGCACAAGTAAGCAGAATTCTTTTGTTTCTTATCCTTTATTCGTATTAAGTACATAGTAAAAGTTTTCACATTTTATATTTATTTTAGATAAATGTTAAGGTTATGACTGAGGTGACTGTTGAAGGAGTTGAAATTGCAACATCTTTTACTGATCAAGTATCTTCGGCAAAATCCACCAGGTAAAAAAGTGGGGTGGGGCTTTATTCGGTTTTTCCTATGAAGTAATGTTTACTTTTTCCTTAAAATTACAAATTTATTTTACTATAAAGAATTTTTGGGAAAAATTTTGTTACAAAAGAGAAATATATACTCATTTAATTGCATCTAATTGTTAAAAATATCTGCCACTTATTTTTAGAATTTCTTTAAATAAATTTTATATTTGATTTTGGACAAATTTTTGATTAATTTTTTAAAAATTAATTTATCTTTTGAGCTATGAGATTTTTAACTTGTGACTTTTGTTTTATATTAAATTTAGGCATCTACTTATATTTCATATGAAAATTTAATCATCTATATGGAAGATAACAGTTTTATTTAAGCATTTTACGTGCTTTCAAGAAATGCTGGAAGAAATTTACTCTTAATGATCTTTAGTGCAAAATTTATTTATAATAATTTTATCTAGTGGCTATTATTACAGCTGATGTAAATTTATAAAGTGCTGCTTCATTAAAATCTTTGCCTCTTGAACATAATAAATTAATTTTAAAAGCAGTTTTTTTTTATGGTTACCTGATTAAATTAATGAAAAAAGATATAAATAAAATCCACTTAAAAGAATATGTATTATAAGTTTGGTTTTTCATAGAACTATTACAAAACTGAAAAGTTAAATTTTAGCCAGTCTTAAATTTGTATTTTAGCACTTTCAATAATCACAATATTCTATCTCCTATTTAGATGTGAAAGATAATTCTGTGTTAAGATAATAAAAATAAAAATGTAAAAAAAAATTATTGTTATTTTAAATCAGTATTTTAAAGCACAGTTATTTTGAAGAAGAAAAGATGTTATAACCATTTCTAACTTGATTTCTATGGCTAAGAATTTTTATTTGTATATTTTAGAATTTAATTTTGAAAAATTAAGATAAATTCTTATTGCTGGTTTATGGTATTTACTGCTATTTGTCAATTAATTTTTAAAAGAATTTTGACAACACTTAAAATTTAGTTTTTTATTCCAGTAAACTATTTATATTGAAAATTTTTAAAAAGTGAGAAAGTGTCTTTCTTAAATAATAATGTTTAAAAAATATTCCACTTGATTATATTATGTATAATTAGCCATATGTTATTGTTGATTTAATCCAATATATTTTGGTATTAATATATCTAACAAAAAGAAATGAAAGTGTGGAAATATTAATGGACTAGAAAGAATTTTTTAAATTTTTGTTTTGTCTTTATTTTCTGCAAAATTGAGCATTATGATTTTTTGTACTATTTTTAAGAAATTTTTATATTTATCATTAAAAAATATTTCATCAAACTGAATAAGACAAATTAGTCAATTGTAATAGATTAAAAGTGTAAGTCTAATATAATATTGGATTCCATCAGTAAACATCCAATGCAATTTTAATTTATTTTCTAACAAAGATTATTCTTTTTAAAAAAATAGAATCCTGTTAAAATTAAATTTTTCCTGCTTTCAACTGCTAGTTGTTAATATATGTAAGTATATAATGTATTCGTTTTGTTTATAAAAATTTTAATGTTTTCCCTTCTTATTCTCTCTTTTCTGTGTATATAGCATTGCATATCCAAAAGAAAATGTAAACCTTGATGTGGATGTCCACCAAAAAATATCTTTGAAATTTTCTTTAAAAGACAAGAATGCAAAATCATCAATGATTGCTCATCAGGCATTTGTGATGTTTGTTAATCAGAAAACAAAACAAGAAGTAGTCTTCCTTGCAGAAGCGGAATCTTCAAGTGGTGGTTACAAATTTGATTTAGTAAGTTTGTCTGTATAAAATATAATCTATCTGCTTTCTCCTGAAACTATATGGTTTTCTGTCTATCTTTTCCTTTGTAATTGAACATAAATATCTATATTTATTGATATCTATATACCTATATTGTTAAATTATTTTTGATGCCAAATATATGATATACCTATTATGAGTACATATATTTTAAATATAAAATACCGGACCGGAAATAATTATATTAAATATAATAGACCGGAATTGTTCCCAATCTAGCTTCAAAATAAAACTCGGCAAATTGTTTCCTATTTGTTGAAATGCATTATTTTGTCTGTTGAGATCTGCATCATGTATTCCATTCTTTGGTGATAAATATGATTGTCATCTCAAAAAAAGAAGTTTTGAATTTGTAATATGGAAAAACAGTTATTCACTCTATATAAGGAACTATTCTTTAATTGTAAATGTATTATTTTAACTGTTAATTACTTAGTGGAAAAGAGGAGTTTAATTTATATATCCATGCATTTATGATGTTACTCAGTGGTACAAATAAAAAATAAAGTATTGTCACATATTGTACATGCAAACTATAAAATGTATTCTTGCATCGAAATATTCATTATAATATTTATTTTTATTACTGCAACAAAATTTAATCGTTCATGCCTTTTTAAGGAACAATTTGGCTCTTAACATGCTGTAAATAATATACTATCACAAAAATGATTTTAAGCTTTAGAAAAAGGTGCAAATTTTATGGAGTAATATTTTCAAGTTTTGTAGAAGTTTCATTTCAAAATGATGTAGTTTATTTATAAATAAACTAGTTACATATGTTTTTTATTATTATATCAGTATTTCTATTTTTTTTATTAGTACTTAAAGGAAAATATGAATGTTATAATGTTCATTTATTGCCTTAATTTATAATTTTTAATTCTAATAATTTGCTCTTTCATAGGATGTTAAATTAAAAGAAAAAGACTTCCAGTTTGCTTCTGGTGTGTATGATATGAATTTGATTATTGGAGATCATGTTTTGAAAAATCCATTTATGTGGAAAATGGTATGTTTTTATTTATATGTATTAAATGCTATTACTTATGTTTGTAACAATTCAGTATTTGTTGCCTCATTAGATTGGTACTTTTTCCATTCTGGTGCAATCAATTCTATATTTATTGGTATTTACCAAAAAGAAAAATCTTGTGCAACCTTTAAATAACTAAGATATTTATGAGGAAAAAGAGACATTTAAATATTAAAGAAATACAAATGGGTATATCACCAAATATTGATTAAAACAAAAATTTAAAATACAATGGAAAAATTAAATACAAGAAATTTTAAATACAATAAAAAGTGCATAGTTGTTGTTTTTTCAATGCATGATAATGCTATTTACTAGAATTAATTATTATGATTAGTGTGACTTTTTCTCTTTGGAAAGTAATCTATTTGAGATTTTTGATTAGGTTTTCTATGTTTGTCTTTAAAAACCTATTATCCTCTGTGTCTGTTAGATGGGAATTAATGAATAAAATTAATTACTTAAATCTCATGTAATAATATTCATCTTTTGAAAGATGTAACAAAACTGATACTATATTATTAATATTGTCAACTTACTAGAGCTTGCTATGGCTTTACTATTTGCTTCAAGATATTTGTCTTAAGAAGCAAATTCTTGTGCTAAAAAATATTGTCTATGTTTAAAAAGAAGTTTTTAAGATTTTGTCTGTCTAAACAATTTTTTTGTGTAAACAAATGTTAAATAATTTGGATTAAATTATTTTTATATGAAAGGTTATTTTTTTACTGAATGCTATAAAGATTTCCTTTTGTTTTTAATTATTTATTAAGAAATAGTCTGTGAATTAAGCTAAAAAAGATGCTTTGACATAATATATTAATAGTAATGATTTATACTATATATATATATATATATATATATATATGGGTGTGGGTAGCTTTGCCAAAATTTTCTTGCACACTCACTTTAGTAAAGATGAATTTATCTTGACACATTTTTCCCAACTCGATTGAAACCAAAATTTACTTCAGAACTATAATTCTAGTCATAAAATCATATATCAACATTTCAGTCCCCTGAGTTATCACATTTACCTGCTTTTGAAAGTGCATACAAAAAAAGAAAAAATCCTTTTTACTATGCTTCTTGTTGGATTCAACAAAAACTTTAATACATGTCTGTACAGTAGATCTTAAATATGTATACCTAAATTTATTTTTCTAGTTCTTTTCATTTTGTAGTTATTATGTTTAATGTATAATCAATTAACCAAAATAGATTTTGCTTGAACTTTGATAGAAATTTAGAAATTAGAAGGATATATATATAATATTAAATTTCATCTGTTTAGTTCAAAGCATTTTTTAGTTTCTTTGTCACTGACAGGCTTCCCCCCCCCCCTTATAGAGGTCTAAAATATAGAAATTTGTTAAAGTCTCGAAATTGATTTTTTCGATGATCTCATTACTTTCTCTGGCCTTTACATTTGGCAAAATAAAAAGAAAGAAAATGGGCTTTAAATCAAATAATAAATATAAATTAATGTTTGAAGGTTAAAATATGCATACAATTTTTGCTTTTGTAATAATCCATTTATGTTGATTACTTTGTAAGTATTGTTATATAAAAGATGAGAGTTTTGTTAGACATGTAGTGTCAAATGTAGATGTATAAAGAAAATTAAGATATGACAGAAAGTAAGCCTATTATCAAATACAATGGAGCACTTAATAAAGAATTTTAAATATTCAGTGTGTTTAATTTTGTATGTTATTTTTGTGTTTAAGATTTTCCAATACCTTTGAAAAATCTTATGTTACATGAATTACAGACTTGCAACTTTGGTGTTTGAAGTTAAATACTATGTCTCTGTGCTATTGAAAAACAATAAAAATTTCTTTTGATGTAGAAATGTAAATGTGTTTTAAAATAAGTTTATCTAGAGAAGGGCAGTTTTCTCAATTTATTTTCTTGCGTTTTCAGGGTGAAGTTAAATTTACCTTTACACCTACTGGTCCAGCCCCTGATTATGAAAGTCCATTTGAACCAAAGCCAGAAATTAAAGTAAGTTAAAATCTAATATTATTTTAAAAAAAAATTCTCAAATCTAATTTTGATGTTTTAAATTTTTAAATATATATATATATATACAAAAGTCAAAATGTAGTGAACTCTACTTAATGTAATTGTGATATTTTCATTAATTACTTTTTCCTCTGGTTCTGAAACAAATATTTAAATGTCTGTAAGAATATTCATTTAATGTTATTTTATGTTTATCATATAATATTATCAGTTTTGAAATAGGAATTGATCATTCCTTTATTTTCAACCAGCAATATTTAAGATTCATAAAATTTCTTACTCTATTCATTTCCAAATTGCAATTTTACCCATTGTCACGACACTTGCAGTGAGGATCTGTCAATATCTCCACTTTAGAGGTAATTCATTCAGCAGACATGAATGAATTTCATTCTCTCATCTGGATTTTAATGATTTTTGGTTGGTTTAAATGGAAAGATACATTGCTGAGTAAGGTTCAAAATCTATTGAACAGCCATAAACTATTGTTCTCTGTGATTGAATTATGTATTCAAAATGGACTTCAATAAATGGTTTGAGGGTTAAATATAAAATTAAAATTCTATTGAAAATTTTCTATTTGGATCTCCTGAAAGTTTAAGGAAGAATGGGTGTCTATTGACAAGTTTATTTGTCACTGTTGGACATTTTGCATGCTATTTTTGATAAAGACAAAGCAATAAATGTTGGTTATACTGATATTATTAGTAGAACATATTAAATAAACTGTCCAATGAGTATCGCAGTGGGGGTCCATGATGTTTGAAAATATATGCAGCAATGTTTGACAAAATTTTGAAAAATAAAACTAGTATAAAAAGTATGTAAAGTATAACTGTAGACAAAAAACAATTAATGAGGTTTTTATTGCTATTTTTGAATTAAAATAAGATAAATCTGAGGTAAGTAATAGTTTGGTTATTGTTAAAAATCAGTTAGTATTAAGATTCTTAAGGTCCAAAAAGATCGCACTAAGTGGCAGTTATTTTATTTAAATTTTATATTATTTTGCTTAATATATTGTTTTTTTTTTAGCATATGTTTAGAGAAAAAGAAAAAAGACCACCATCAGTTGTTTCTAATACATTTTCTGTTTTATGTGCTGCACCTTTATTATTACTATTCATCTTGGTAAGTTAGTTCAAGTTATTTATCACAAAAATGTGTATTAATATTTAAAATAACCTTTATGGTATGTTAAAGATTTTACTAAAAAGGATCATAACAAAAAGTATTACTGAAATTGGCAATTATATTCATTAAAAGTTTTCTTTAGATCTTATAAAATTGTAATAAAGATATTTAAATAAATTAATATATATGCTTAATAATTACTTTTTATCGTAGTGGATCAAATTAGGAGCCAACCTGTCCAATTTCCCATGTTCAATATATGCTGCAGGTTTCCACTTAGGACTTGCATGTAAGTATTATGATGTACGAGGGTATATGAAATGACTAATATAAAACTATACAACTGTTTGAAACCATTCCAATAATTCTTTGCACTTTTTCTTGATTAAACAAAATAAAAAATGTTGTGTTACAAATAATTTATAAATATTATTATCAATGACATTCTCCTATCGTTTTTTTATTTGCTTCGATTAAATGTGTTGATATGGTTAAACAATGTTTGTTAATTTTTGACATTTTATTGAAGGTAATTTTAAAGTTGGAATATGTATTAAAAAAAGAATTCTTATTGAGAAATAGGAAATTATTACCCTCTTTTACTAATATTATTAATTGGATAATAGAATTCAATCTTTTTTATGGCATTTGCCGACCTATTCTTTCATTTGCAATAAAATCTGGTCATCTGACATGAAGATAAGTTAGAAATCTTTTATCTGTAGAATGAATTAGAATTTCACCATTTATTTCATTATGGGGAGTAAAATTTTACTATTTTAATGGTACAACATATGAACCATCTATGCAGAAATGGATAGTGACTTTCAAATAATAATCTTTAAAAAGGTTAAATTTTTCATTGTTTCTGTGATATCATGTTAGGCTATTCAGAAAGTAATTTTTTATTTTCCTCACCGATGGCTTAATTGTATTTTTTCACACACAACTTCATACTTAAGCTGCATAATCATTATATATTTTGAAAGCTGATATATCATGTTTTACTTATGAAAAAGTTTGATAGATTCTATGCAACGGTTTTTGGTTGATGTCTTTTCAAATATAAAAAAGTAAAAAGCTGCATTTTTTTGTTATTTTACTTTTTTACTATTAAAAATTTAAAGATGCTGTTCAACGAAGAAAAAAATTATTCAATGTGTATAAAGAATAGGTATTGATACAATACCAATGCTAAAACTGATTTTGAAAATTTTATTGTTGAAAATGCACCATGTTCTGGAAGGCCAGTTGAAGACAGATTTAAGTTATTAATTAATAAAAATTGGTGAATAACATCTCGTGAGATCGCTGAAAGATTAGATATATAGAACTTGACCCATCATGTTCATTTGAAACTCTTGAAGTTTAATCTCAACGCTCAAAATATAGGTTCCTCATCTTCTTATGGTTGGAAATTTAGGCTGTTATTTGCTACTCAAAATCAAGAAATTATCCATTGTTGAAGAGCATCTTTGAGAACAAGAAATGAGTTGTCTACTGTAATATTAATTGCAATAGATCATGGAGTAAGAAAAATGAATTGGTTCAAATCACTTTTTAAAAAATAGTGCTATCTTTTTGATGTGATTTCAAAGGAATCTTTTTTTTTTAATTTTCAATTGCCTACACAACAATCAATTCTGAAATTGTCATCAGTTGGGCAAATTGAATGAATCTATCAAATAGAAAAGGCTAGAATTAATCAATAGAAAAGGTGTAGTTCTACATCAAGATAATGCAAGAATTCTTATTAGCTTAACTCAGAAAATTTTTTACAGCTTGGATGGTATATACTGTTACATCCGCCATATTCTCCAGTTCTAGCACCTCCTGGTTATTATTTATTCTATTCTCTATAAAAAAATTTAGTTGATGAAGTATTTACTTCAAATAAGAAAGTTAAAATTCACCTGAATCAATTTTTTGCCAGCAAAGAAAATAAAATTCTTTTGAGCACGGAATTATGATGCTGCCAATAATATGGCAAAAAATTATTGGACCAGAATCGACAATATTTAATTCAAAGAAATTTTTATTCACTTTTAACAAAATCGTTTTTCATTTTCTTATAGTGAATAAATGTATGAAATTACTTTCTGAAAGCCAATGTATTTAAATATTTTTCAGCATTTTAATGTCTAACATAATATTTCTCATCTATTTCAGCTATATTTGCTCTCTTCATTTGTTTCTGGTTGCAGCTGGACATGTTTAATACATTGAAATACCTTCTAGGATTGGGTCTTCTTACTTATTTATCAGGTCATCGATTGCTCAGTAAATTAGCTGCAGAAAAATAAAACAAAGGTACTATCTCTTTGAGTTCATCCTTTGAGACATGAATTTTTAATTATGTTTGAAAAATAGTATTACCATGTCTCAGGAAAATCTTAAGTATTTAATTTAATTTATGTATCACACAGTTGTGCTATTAATATAATTAGCAAATCAGCCATGTTTGATCTCTGTTATTTATTCGGAGATTGGGAGGATTCAAAAATGATTCAGAATTTATCATGTACTTGTTTATATATATATATATATATATATATATATATATATATATATATATATATATATATATATATATATATATATCCAATCAGGGGCATAATTAGGATTGGACAGGCATGGCCTATGCAACAAATGCAGTTCTCAGGGGATGTAAAATTAAAGAATTGATTCATTAAATTAAAAAAAAATAACTTTCAAATAAACTGTTATTCCTAAGATTTTTTAAAATAATTATGGCAAATGAAGAAAAAATATTTAAAAGCTTTGAAGAATAAGCTTTTGTGATTGAGAATAAGAGTTGATTAGGAAGTTGCAGTCATTAGTTTATGGTTTTGAGCTTATAGTTACTTTATATACTAAGCAGAATAAATTATAACAAAACTCATATTAGATTAATTTGATTATTTTTTATTTAAACCAAGAAAAAAATTAAATCTTTTGGATATGTATTAAAGCAAATTGCTTTATTTTTCATTTCTTGCTAAAACAATGAACTAATTGGAAAGGAATTTTTAAAAATCATAAAATGTCATTTTTTATTTCATTGAATTGTTAAGTTGCATTAAATATTAAGGATTTTTGAAGGCTTTCTTTGTTTTTCAAAATTTTAAGTTAATGTAATATTTTGTCTCATACTAGTTTCAAAAACTACATTTATTATTATTTTTTTTACTTTTGTCTATAAATATTTTCTACTTTTATCTACAGATGTTTCCATTATTAAGGAAAACTAAAAATTGTGAAATCCTATTCATTTCCTCTTAAATTATTTTCATCACATTTTTCTTTTTTTTTAAGGCGTAAGTAATTAAATTTTATTTATTTTTCCATAAAAGTTAAAAGACGGGTTTTCCCATAAATTTTTGAAATGGAAACATTTAAAAAAGCCTTTTACTAAACTTACTTTTCTGATTACAAATAAGAAATTATAAAAGAATTTTTGTTTCGTCACTTCTAAACTCTGTTTTTTTCTATTAAAATTTTTTATCTGAAATATTTAGTTGCATTATTCTTTTGTCGATTTCTGACAGTTTTCCAGTATTATGTTTTATGATAATTGTCATCCTGGAATGCTTTAGCTATTAACTTTATAAGGCACAAATGAAATATTTTAAGCTACTAAATAGGATGACTTAGAATAGAAGGGAATGTAATTTTATTATACAACCATGTTGAATTTCATTTATTCAGCATATATAAAAACCAATCAAATAAAAAAAATTGACCTTGCTATACATATATGCTAATTATGCATATGCATGCATGCAATGTGTATTCAGAAATGATGTATCCCTCCTAATTAATTGGAAATTTGTTAATTATATATATATTGAAAAAGAAACCAGATTTTTACTGTTAATTTTATGAAAGACATTTTAATTTTTTTAATGATAAAAATGTGATAATTTATATTTATACCAAAACCAACTATGTTTTTGCAATAGGCACTTTGGCAGTGTTGCATAAATTATTATTAAATTTATTATATTATTGCAGAAATAACTTAAAATTTCAAAAATTCCAATTTAAAATTAAGTAATGAAAAAATTTCATTTAAAGCAATGCTTTATTATAAAAAAGAAAACATTCCATGCTTAGAAAATAAGCAGGCTCACATATGCATGAATGTAAAAAGGTGCTTAATTTTAGGGGTGGGTTGGAATAAGGTGCTCAAAAAGTGCTTAGTTTTTGAAGCATTTTCTCACTTTCCCAATGTATTGAATCAACAAGAGACACTAAAGAAAACTGGCATATCAACCACTATGCTTTTATTTTAATCATTTAATGAAAATTATTTGCTTGTACATTACTTTTATATTGTATTGCTTCTATGCATATATACTATTTATATGCCTGTAAGCCTTGTTTCAGCTACCAAAAATTTCCTCATGATGAATAGTTTTGAAATCCTTATTGTAAGGTATGTCCTGTTCTTAAACAAGGAATTTAATATCTAATTATTATTAAACCTATTACAGGGTTGCCACACCATTGAGAAAACTTGGAAAAATGAAAAAACACAGGGAATTTAAAAATTGTCTAAAAATAATAAAATCCTGGTTGAAAATTTTTTGTAAAAAGAAAAAAAAATGCAAGAAATCTTAAGGTGTTTTTTCTTCCCTTTCCCCATCTAAAAAAGGCCTAAATCCTAAAGTATTGCAAGAGGGGGGAAAAATGTAATTCTAACTTACAGAAACAAAACACATTCATGGTTGAGTAATTCAGAAACCCCGTCCCTTTCCTAATATCTCCCTCCCCCTTGTGATATTCACGAATTACTGCTAATAGGCATGTGCTAGACTTTTGTTACTACTGAGTGAAAGATTAGAAATTATTTCAATCTACAGAAGCAGCACAGTGGTGTTTTGTCTGCCAACTTGAGTTATTGATTGGTTTGTTTATTAATTAAGAAATAACGAACTATTAAATAAGAGAATTTTTTTTTACAATGCAATCAAAAGCAAAAACTTTTTTTTTTCTTTTCTAAAAGAGCCATTTTTAGAAAAATGTTAAGTTGCAAGTTAGCAATGGGATTTATAAAATATACATTTTTGAAACGTGAGAATTAAGTATGTTTTTGTTGTAGAGAATTTGTATCTTTTGTTGTTTGCTTTGTTCTAAAGTACTGTAATGCAATTTTAATTATTTTACAACATTAATATTTTGTTTTTCATATGTTTAATATAAAAAGTAATTTTTAAAGTAAAAAAATATGAAAAATTATTTCCTTTATTATATATAACATAGATTCAAATAATACATATTTAAATTATTAGTTATATAAGATTGTAATACTTATTTCATCAAATATAAAAATCAGTTGTTTCAAATACGATTCTTGTTATTGAATTTCTGGAAAAAAAATTAAGGAAATAGGCATTTTTTTTAAGTTAAAAGGCAGACTGTTCATCTAATATTTATAGTTGAAAAAAATTTTGATCTCCAAATGTGCTACTCTGAAGATTATTATATCAGCCTAAAGATATTTATGTATTAAAAGAACTTTATTGCATGCAATATCAAGTGATTTTTGTATTAATTTACTTTATATTCAGCCTAGAATGATTTTATATATATATATATATATATATATATATATATATATATATATATATATATATAAAGGGTAATTCAATATACAAAATTGTTTTTGGCATACTATATTTAAAAAAAATATCTATTTTATGTAATATATATTTTTTTTCTTCCAGTCATTCCTTCACACTTTTTGACATCCATTCATTTGAAGAGACTCAGTTGTTGCTGCAAAACAGTGTTTTGATACATTTCAGATGTCAAATTTTGTGGACTCAGTACAATACTTATAATAAGTGGTCTGTAAAAAGAAGGATCAAAATAAATGTGTTTTTTTATACAAAGGTTCTTTCACTCTTAATTTATTTTTGTAATTTAGAAAAATAAACTATGTAAATTCCTATGGGAACTCTACATATTGCTATGACAAAAAAAACTTTGAGAAAATTTCTTCATTGATTATGGTGCCTAGAGCCCCAAATCACCCTCAAAAGTGTGTACAATGCCTTTCATATGTAATTTTGTTAATTAGAGTAATTTTGTTTGAATTATAATTTAAAAAAATGCAACATCTTCAGGGGAGTTCATAGATGGGCCATATATCTCAAAAAAATGGAAATGAGGGGATGAGGGTGAAAATTTCATTTCACTATACTTTTTTTAAAATTGAAGATATAAAAATAAAACTAAATCAAATTAGCATTAGCTAAAATTGCTTTGAACTAAAATTTGATTTTCAAGCCCTTTATTTTGACTGTTTCCAACATCAGCAATTTTTGTTGTTTGCTTTAAAAACAACAACACTTATTTCATTTTTGTACTTCGAAATTGTTCAATTGCACATGGAGTAAAGATTATCATAATTTTGATGACGATACTAATTTTTTATACTAATTTCAAATCAAAAGTTAATAAATTATCTACTATTCTGTATTATAAGTTACCACTTGTTAGTTTTTGATTTATTGCTATAAATTGAGCTGTACAGAAATTTGTAGAATATCTGATAGTAGAAAATGGCTATGAACTTGACACATTTCGACAATTGTTTACTCATATTACGCTAAACATAAAGAAAATCAATAGCCAATCGAATCCTGTCGCGTTCATGAATAAAATTTACAATTTTAATTGCAATTCTTTAAAAACACATTTAGTTAAAAAAAAAAATTTAAAAATGTTGAAACTATGCTTGTCTGCCAGTACGATTACACAAAAACATTTGAAGTGAAATGGAGAGAATTAGGTAATTGGTCTGAAATGTAAATATTAGGTTGGAGAAAAAGAAATCCATTATTATTTTAAGCCATCTACCGAGAAAGTAAGGGATTTATTTTTCCATAATTTTCAAAAATTCCATATGAAAAAAGAAATCCCTTACTTTCTCGGTAGATGTCTTAAAATAATAATGGATTTCTTTTTCGCCAACCTAATATATTACTGGAGATGAAAAGTGGACTCTTTACAAGAATATTAAGAGAAAAAATTTTTACTGCAAACCAGGAACATCATCAGCAACAGTTCCAAAGCCAAGTATTCATCAACAAAAAGTACTGCTTTGTTTGTGGTGGGACAGGAAAGGTCCAGTGTACTACGAGTTGCCGAAACGGGGAAAAACCATCAATGCAGATCTGTACTGCAATCAGCTGGATAAATTGAATGCAGCTATCAAAGAAAAAAGGCTAGAATTAACGTCCAGAAAGGCAATAGTGTTCCACCACGATAATGCTCGACCGCATACTGCAATGGTGACACAACAAAAACTGAATGCATTAGGATGGGAAGTCCTTAGTCACCCACCGTATTCACCTGACATTGCACCATCTGATTATTACCCGTTCAGATATCTGCAAAATTATCTAACGGGAAAAAAAATTAAGTCTTTTGATAGTATTTCTAAATCAGTTGCTAACAATTTTAACTCCAGGGACGAGAACTTCCACAAAAAAGGAATTTACAGGTTACCTGAAAGATGGCAACAAGTTGTAACAAATAATGGAGCATATATAATTGATTAATATTAAACGCAAATTTTTATGTATTCAAATATTTTCTTTAAAATACTACAGAACTTTCCCTCCAACCCGATATAATCTTATTTCGAACGAAATCTATTTTCAGAAAATCTGTCCGTCTGCCTGCCCGACAATAAATTAGAAAATTACGAAAGGCGCTTTGAAAATTTTACTGTACAAATTTAATACATAAATTGCAGATATATATCAAATTTAGAAGTTCATTTGTGAACAAGCTGTCTGTCTATATAATTGAAATGCGTGGAGATACAGTAATTCAAAATCGGAACCACTGGAGTTACTGATATTTGATATGTTGTCCTATCCTGTGAATGGAAGTTACAACAGCGACAAGGCTACTGATGAATACATTGGAACAGTTAAGGGAGATTATCATGGTCAAATGAACTACGATAACTTTTCCAAGTGGCTGAAAGAAAAAAATTCTACCTAATATATCTCCAAATAGTGTGATTTTCATGGACAACGCTTCTTATGACACAAAAGTGTTAAATCCTGTACCTTCAAAGTACTCCACAAAAAAGAAATTATCGGAATGGTTAGAAGAACGTAACATTCAATTCGATAATAATATGCGGAAGACTGACTTATATGATTTAGTCGTTTCCCACGGCCCTCCATCCAAGAGGTTTTGTGTGGATGAAATTTTAAAAGCAAATGGCCAGAGTGTCTTAAGAATTCCGCCGTACCATTGCGATTTAAATGCCATCGAAATTCCATGGGCATCCACAAAAAAGTATGTGCGGAACAGAAATGTTCATGGTGAGTTGAACATAACAGCGCTAAGAAATCTGACTGTAAATGGTTTCAGAACGTAAAGAAAAATGAATGGTTTTTGTGACCATGTCAAAAAGATTGAAAAGAAATATTGGGAAATTGATAATCTAGTTGAACAAACTATCGACGAGATTGATTTCATTGCAGCTGATGACTCGGACGATTCTGAAGCAACCGTTTCAGCTGAATCTGATTTCGAATTTGACAGCGAGTCCACATTAAGCGACTCTGAAGCAATATTCTAGACACGCCTTCTTTTAGAGCTTCAGGAATCTTGTCGATAAGGAATCTGACTTGTCAGTAATTCCATAAATTCTTCAGAGATTTCCATTTTACACACATACCCATAAATCAAGGATATTTCTGAGTCATGCTGAAATCTAACTCTAAAATGCATACATCAACCGTAAAATGACTTCAAAAGTCGTATGAAAATTGCAGGAAGTCATCATATTACACCGATGGTACGTCACAATGACGAGAGTGTAAGAGAGTGATATATAAGGAATACAGGCAAAGAAAAATTGTTCGAAAATAATTCGTAGTAAAATTATAAGTCTTTCAGTGCAACAACCGCATAGTTATGACACAAAGGATGTCATTCTGGAATAGCATGTACGTTTGTTTCGGGGTTTTATCGGTGCAGAGTTCATATTTATGGATGACAACGCCCGTCCTTACTGGACAAAGTTCTTAAACAAATGTCTTCGACCAAAGGATATCCCCCCGTATGGACAGCCAGTATCCTCACCGGACTTGAATCCAGTAGAGCAGGGGTTGTCAAAGGGTGAGTCGCGATCCTCAGGAAGGTCACGGGATGTGCCCAGGGGGGTGGGGTCTCGAGATGTTAAAGAATGTAATTAATTTATTGCTGTAGTTTTCATTAAAAAAGAGTACACGTAAAGCTTTTATCACACGTACAAGTTGGTTTTTGTGTTATATCAGTTAATGGGATGCATGAGCTTGTTTGGAATGAACCAATTTTTTAATGCCTGGAATGAGCTTTGTAACACACAAAACAACGTCATTTTTCAGTGTCAAATTATTTCTTGATTTTGTTTTTAAATTTATCATTATGGGGAATCCTTGTCCACAGTTGTAATATGTAGAAAATGGCATCAACGTTTTTAATGCTGTTGTGGACAGTTCTGGGTATTCCTTTTTAATACGTACCCAAAATGTGTTGACATAAGCTTTGTTAAAAGTTACTTTAGCTGACTGATCACTTGAAATCTATCAGTTGATCATGATGACGGACACTTAGCTCGGCTTTTGTTATGGCTTGCTCACTGAACGGATTGACTATCCACACAACCCCACTCATATTCTTAACTGGAGTGTAATCTGTAAACTGCTGAATCAAAGTTTCGAGATGAGATGATACTAAGGAGAAAGATGAAGTGTCAAGGGATGTGGCGCCATTACCCGACACATGCTCTACAAACTCTTGAGTGCGTGTAAAATTTTAAAAATCTTTGTCTAAACTTTGGACAGAGTTAAAACTTTGGGGGTGGGGGGTCGCCGAAACACTTAGTCTAAAAAGGGGGTCGCAATTTCTAAAAGTTTGAGAACCCATGCAGTAGAGCAATGTGTGAGACATGCTTGGCCGACGAGTTGCAGCTCTTCAACCACCTCCTACATGTCTACCGGAACTTCGAAGAACATTGCTTGATGAATGGCGTAATATTCCCCAAGATCAGATCGATAATTTGATACTCTTCATGCCTAAGCATTGTACGAACAGTATTGCATCGTCTGGGAGACATGCTGTGTATTAACCATTACACATGTAATATTAATTTTTGTAAATAGTTTTTTTTTGTTGTAATTGTTTAATTGTCAGTTTTAATTATACTCTGTGCCAATAAATTGCGCCATGAGTTCAATATGTATATTATATATAGGACTGCTCACTAAATAAATTAACTTCTCTCCATGCTGTCTCCAACAACACAGATATGTGACTGACTCATTTGTGTCTTTATTCTTGCTTTGCTGCTCTCATATTTAACTCTGATTTGTTCAGTAATTTTATCCAGGGAGCAAAAAAATCGCAATTTTAATTAATGATATCAAACATATAGCATCTTTTTCGCACTTTACCTTTTGTTTAATAAATAGGTTTTACAAATAAGTCCCATTTTGTTTGCTTCCGACTCTTTCTTTTCCTAATATCAATATCTTTAATTTATAAACATGAGTGTATGTTCAATTCATAACTCATGCATTAATATTCGTTTTTGATATTAGAATTAGTGTTACATGTTTTGAATACTTTTTGCAATAAAAGTGAACATTCATCAGCTTTGTGAAACTTTTTTTCCTGCACGATTTATATCCTGATTTTGTTCAGAATATATAATTTTCTGCATTAACAGTTCTTACGACACCTAAATAATTTTGAGGCCTTAATATTTCAGATTGTTAAAATTCAAATTATATATATATATATATATATATAT
>JAOUZG010035770.1:2681478-2703946 GCA_026289955.1 Argiope argentata
TTTCCAAAATATAATTTTTTCTTGAATTTCTTCGGAAGTTTCTATATATTCAGATATTGTATCTTCAGTCAAAAGATCTACAATTTCTTCATTTAAAGAATTTAATCTACTTTCTTTTTCATTTAATTGTGCCAAAAAAACTTCAAATTGTTCTTCAGTTTCTGTTTCGTTATTAATCGATTCTTCAATTTTGTTTATCAATTTTGTTAATGTTGTTCGCATGACAATACGTTTCTTTTTTATTTTAGAAATATTTTCTGCCATGTTCAAAAATCAATAATTCTATCCAGGGGATTCAGTTTCAAATTATAAACGGAAATCTTACCTGGATATTTCAATCTCCGATGAAATCAGAGTATCAAATCAGCTCAATTTCAAGGCCGATGCTACCAAAATGGTTTGTCATTCATCATCAGTATGGTGGTTCAGTGTACTTAGTCAATTAATTCCACATTTTTACAACAATAACAACTTTAATAACGAATTCAACTTTCAAACTCAACTGCTCTCTACCATGGCTACATGCCTTCTACTCTAGGGCGTTTACAGTGCCCTCTATGTGTTAGTGGGTTTTACCACATGTCATTTTTTTCAGATCCTTAAACATGCAAATTATATTTAAAAAGTCTTAATTTATTCACCTGAAATATTTTTCCATATATTTTTAGGGAGTTTACATATATTGATAATAAATCTAATACACAGCTATTTCTAAAATTTAAGGAAAGTGCTTTTCATTGACAATAGATATAAAATATTGAATAAAAGATTATCCTTAGTTGCTCAAATAAATTCATCAAACTGGGAAGTGAATGCATGTCTTGCATTCAGCTAGGTAAAAATATTCTTTTTGTTTTCTTAAGGTTTTTCAATTGTATTTGCTTATAAAATATTATTGTGGAAGTTATCCAATGGTTTTTATTATTGCTGAAACCTAATACAATGGTCTTTTATTATAAAATTAATTTTTTTTTTTGGAAAAAAGCCTGATTTTTTTTTCTTTTTCATTTGAAAGTAGAAATGTTTCTTTAAAAATCCTTTACATTGAATAGTAATGCATGTTTAAAATTAGGGATCTTTTTCATCTTAATTTATTTGTAATGATTTTATAATATGCATAAAGCAAAAACACTGCAAACATTTTTGTACTTTCAGAAAGAAAATATATGATAAAGCACCTTTTATATTTCATTGCGTCTGAGAATTTTTTTAAAGATAAATATCACGTCATTATGGTAAAGATTTATATTTAATGATTATTAATGAATTTCTATCATAGCGTGCAATGAACTTATTTGTGTGTATAGTATGCAATGAGGTATGTTTGACTATTAAAGTTATACTTCACATATTTTTTGTGTGTGATTGATTTAATTCAAATTCCAATTTTCTCTTATAAAATGGATGTATTAAAAATGCCTGTTAAATAATCTTATTATAGAATCTAAGATATTTAAAAAAAATGTAAAATCCAATGAAATAAACAAATGCCTAGTGTAAGTAAATTAGTTAAAGTTCAGTAGTTTTTAAAAATAAACATCTATGTATAAGCATTCTGAATCATTTCAAATTATTTTAGATTTTTAAAGACTATTCAATTTTAGAATTGAGAAATTGAGTTGGTTAACTCTTTGTTATAATCTTTCTAAGGAATAAATTTACATACAGATAGTTCTATTACACCATCATTTATCCATTTTTCAAAAACTGTATTATAATCTTCGAATTTTCCAGAAGTGTTCAACTTAGTTGTTGTGGATTTCAACCTGTTTATAACATCATCTTTATTGTCAAAAATTTCTTCGCGATCTCGAATCCAAGGTAGACTTATCTCATCCTGATTTCTATGCACTGTTTCTTCAAAATGTTCCAACACAGTCTTCTCAATCTCAGCGCTTGTCTTATCTTCACATAAATTCGATATTCCTATTGCTTCCAATCTCCACAAATCGGTTATACTGCTGATATTTAAAAGAGACGAAACAATAGCATTGGTTGACTTGCTTTCAGCATTAGAATGAGTTCTCCCCACCAGAATCCACCCGAGGGTAGTTT
The DNA here is from genome assembly GCA_026289955.1 of Argiope argentata. Taxonomy (NCBI): domain Eukaryota; kingdom Metazoa; phylum Arthropoda; class Arachnida; order Araneae; family Araneidae; genus Argiope; species Argiope argentata. The sequence continues at coordinate 2,683,534 of JAOUZG010035770.1, forward strand.
CAATGGCTACCAATCCAGAAATCAGCTTTTCAATTCTTCCAGAGTAAATGTTTCCTGCGAAATCTGCACCTATCAATAATTCAATGACTGGCTTGTTCGAACCCACATCTGTGACGATGATGCCTTTAGATGCAATTCTTTCATCCAATGTCCCCTCGAAAGACGAGATATTGTTCCACAGATGATCGGTTGATCCAGCGCTTGAATTTCACAGGAATAATTTGAATTTAAATTTCGAACCTTTATTATATAACATTTGTGTTCTACACATGTTGTTGCACCTCCAAAGACGACGTGAGTCATACTCTGAGTCAAACTAGATTTTAAACTCAATTCACTTGCCGTGCTTTTCAGTATATAGAAGCACTGGGATCCAGTATCTATAAGCGCTCGCACAATTCTCCGACGGCCACTACCTTCAATCTCTACTAACAATGACTGAAGTAGAACTTCGCCTGAATCGCAGGTGTAAGATAAATAGCTGCTTAATTCATCCGTTTGAGCCTGGAGACTCTCCTTTGAAGTTTGTTTTACATCCGGGCACAAAATGATTGAATGTTTCTTGCTGCAACATAAGCAACGTACATAAGTTCTACAAAATTTTGATCTATGGCCGATCTTTAAACAGCAAAAACAACCTTTTTTATTTTTCACAGTTTCAATTCTTTCAGTCAGAGGCATTTTCTGTACTTTATAACAGTAATAGTTTTGATGGGATTTATCACAGAATAAGCATACTGCTTTCTTAAATTCATTTGCACCAGACACAAGATCGTTAGCAGTAGGTATCGAGTATTCACAATCTCTTATTTTCTTTCTTGTAATCGATTCAGACTGTTTAATTCCAGCTTTAGCAAGAGAAATGCGCTCTTCACCTTCCACTTCAGCTTTCAAAAACAGAAGTAGCCGAGAAAGTCTATTGTTGTATGATTTATCTTCATTTAGTAAAGGGTTTCTCAACCATACACGTAGCACATCTTCTGGTATGCAAGACTCAACCAAAGGAAATAACATTGCTGCATACTTATCGGATGTCATTCCAATAGACTCTAAGGAACGCAAATATGACTCTAATTTATCATACAATTTTACAATATCAACTTTCGATTTTACACTAGTGGCATTTTTTACTACCAAACTTAAAAGCTCCCGTATATAAAATTCTATAAGCAATTCCTCTCTTCCAAATCTAGATTTTAAACTTTCCACAGCTTTCAAATAATTATCAGCAGTGGGAGGATAGCTATCAACTATTTCTTTGGCTCGAGTACCAGGAGACATACGAGGCATATTCGGAAAGTAAGTACCGTTTCATTATACTGCCGCTGCAGCACTGCGATCGGCGTTCTGCGCATGCGCACTAGTCTTCCTTGTTCACTGACTCTCAACTGACGCCATTTTGGACGCTGTAGGTTGTGTTTCCAGTTCGCTGTGCTTGTTTAAAATGTTTAAGACAATTACTGATCCCGCCGACTGTGAGATTCGTTCTGTTATCCGTTTTTTAAACGCAAAAAATGTGAAACCGGCTGAAATTTACCGTGAAATTAAAGAAGTGTATGGTGAAAACGCGATGAGTGATGGAATGGTGCGGAAGTGGGTTAGAATATTTAATGAAGGTCGAAAAAATGTTCACGATGAGGCTCGGAGTGGTCGGCGTTCTCTTGTCAATGACGATCTGATACGGAAAGTTGATGAAAAAATCAAAGAGAACAGACGATTCACAATAACGATACTTTCAGACGAATTTCCACAAATTTCACGTACTGTGTTGTACGGAATTGTTGTTGACAAATTAGGCTATGACAAATTAGGCTAGCTGTGTTCTCGATGGGTTCCGAAAATGCTTACTGATGGTCACAAAACCAAGCGACTTGGCAGTGCTTTGACATTTCTCACACGGTACAGTAATGAGGGTGAGGAATTTTTAAGACAAATTGTGACTGGTGATGAAACTTGGGTTCGTCATTTTACGCCTGAATCCAAACAACAATCAATGGAGTGGAAGCACACACAATCACCAAAAAAACAAAAGTTCAAAACGACAATGTCAGCACAAAAAATCATGTGCACTGTGTTCTGGGATAGGAAAGGGGTTTTGCTCACAGAATTTCTCCCCAGAGGTGAAACAGTTAATGCCGCACGATATTGTGAAACCTTAAAAAAAGTACGGCGAGCAATTCAGAACAAACGCAGAGGAATGCTGAGTAAAGGAATCGTGTTGCTCCATGACAATGCTCGGCCCCATACTGCTGGAGCCACTCAAACACTGATCCAACAGTTTGGTTGGGAGCAGTTTGACCACCCGCCGTACAGCCCGGACTTGGCACCATCTGACTACCACCTGTTTTTGCATTTGAAGCGTGAGTTAGGTGGTAAGCGCTATGGATCCGACGAGGAGGTTAAAAATGCCGTGCAGTCGTGTTTATCATCGTTGGCGGCAAGTTTCTACGAGGAAGGCATAGGAAAACTCGTCACTCGCTACGACAAGTGTTTGAACATTGGTGGAAACTACGTAGAAAAATAGCTTAAGGTTTGGTCTTTCATGTAATAATAAAATTTGTTTGAAAAAAAAATGTTTTGTTCTATTTATTAAAAAATTGTACTTACTTTCCGAATATGCCTCGTACATTGAATCAAATATTGAAACTTATCAAAATTCTCCAATTGTTAATCTTCATGCATTCTGCCAAACTGGCTCCAAAACGAAAGCCAATCTCTCACTTCTCCTCCGAATTTCATAAGTTCAATTTTCGGAAGTTTCAGTTTCGTACATTCCGCATTTAACGAAACGTAACTTTGTTGAGCGATCAATTTTTCAGAAAAATGCTTAACACTAATATTTGCATTATCAAAATTTTCGGCATAATTTTCAATTGCTTCATATTCTGTACAACAATCTTCGCTATCTTCTTCTAAAAGCAATTGCAGAATTTCAAGATCAATAACTTTTAAATTATTGTAAGTTCTTTCCAAAGCGAAAAATTTTACTTCAACATCTTTAAAATCTGCATTTTGCGTATCAAGAGGAGATATCAAATCCTTTTAATACTTAGCAAATGAAGCCCGAAGTGGCGTACGTTTTTTAACAGCGGTATCCATTTCGAAACAAACTAGCAACTTCTAAAACAAATTAATCTTTCTTACCTTAAGTTTCAGAAGAAATGCGCTTTTAATCACTTGCGGCGGGTCACCATTATGTTAGATACGACAAAAATACACCGTATTAATGTCCCTTCATCACTTTATTACTACGAAAAGCAAAGCTAGTGGTTGGATTATTGGGGTTCCTAGCCCCGGCAGGGGCTTATCCCCAGTCATGATGAAATGCTTCCACGTTGCTTTCAGCTACATACATGACCGTCTGCGAAGTGGACTGGAAAAGTTCAGCAGGCCCTTAAGTAGTAGTAGTTGAGGAGTAGGGGTGGGTGAGTTGGCGAGAGTCAGGACAGGTCTTGATTGGCTATTTAGGGGTGGTGGGTGTGGAGTTATGCACCTTGCGAGAACTTAAGACTTAGAGCTGATTGAAATCATTAAAAATAAGAGTTTAAGTATGGAAAAAAGAAAAGGTTAAAAATAACAAAAGTTAAATTACAATATTGGAAATGAGGTGAGATTAGAGTAAAATATTTCTAGGTCATCTGACTTTAATGTTTGGTGTATATCTGGGGATAGTAAGGATGGCTTCATTATTGATTTTTTCCAAGTCTTCAAAACATTTAGTTGCAAGTTTTTAAAGAAATTTTTTAAGTGGAGGATAGTCTAGTGCAAGGTACATGTTTTTACTTGGCATGTACCAATGCATTTTGCAGATATTTCTTAGAAATCTGGTTTGGAGTCTTTCGATATGAATTAGATTGGATTTAGGCGCATAACCCCACACAGGGCAAGCATATGTAATTACTGGACGCAAATAGGCAGTGTAAATAAGTATTTTATTTTTCCTGGTCATTTTGGAGTCTCGAGAGATTAAGGGATATAATTTACGAGTTAGGTCTCGAAACTTGTTGGTTAGATAATTAAAGTGGGGCTTCCAAGTTAATTTACTGTCTAAAATGACTCCTAAATATTTATATTCCTTAGACCACGGGATGTTTTGATTTTTAATTTGAAGGGGGCGGAATTTCTTAGCTTTATATCTACTAAAATAAATAGCTTCAGTTTTTGACGCATTAATTACAATTTTCCACTTGGAGAACCAGTCCTCAAGAGATTTAATATGTCTATTAAGAGCTATTGTAATGTAATTTGGATTGTTGTTGGGCGCTAGTATTGCAGTATCATCTGCGTACATGCATAATATGGCATTGAATTGTTTCGGGATGTCATTTATGAAAATAGAAAAAAGAACTGGCCCCAGCTTGGATCCTTGAGGAACACCAGCTAAAATCGGTTTTATAACTGAGAAAACATTGTTCAGTTTAATCCTGAAGGATCTGTTGCTGAGGTAAAATATTAAAATTTTGATTAGGTGAGGAGGTATATTGTAGTTTATTAATTTGTAAATAAGTCCTTCAAGCCAAACTCTGTCAAAAGCTTTCTGTATATCGAGAAAAACTGCTGCTGAGTATTGTTTATTTGAAAAAGCCTTCTTCTATGAATTCAGTTACCCTGAGCAGTTGGTGGGTGGTAGAGAGGGCATGGCGGAAACCAAACTGTTCTGGGATAAGAATATTATTATTATTAAGATGTTCATTTAATCTGGCTAAAATAATGTGTTCGGCGATTTTACTAATTGTGGGGAGAAGCGAAATGGGGCGATAGCTAGTCGGATCAGTTGGGTCCTTACCGGGTTTAATTATTGGAATTACTGCAGCAGTTTTCCAGGAGCTTGGGAAATATCCTAACTTGAGCATATTGTTAATAATAATGGCTAAAAAGTTGATGTAGTTATTAGGTAAATTTTTGATCATCTGGTTGCTGATATTATCGATTCCAGATGCTTTTTTGATATTTAAAGTTTTAATATAGTCATTAAGTTCATTAAAATTTGTGGGTGAGAAGTCATTAAAATTGGGGGGGGAGGGTGTCTTGAAAGCTTTTGACTGTATTATTTACAAGGTGCTCTGTTGTGAGATCATGGGTGTCATTAGGTTTAAATTGGTTCTCAAGGCTTTCCGCCAAGCAGTTTGCTTTATCATTATCATTAATTGCAATACTAGATTGGCCATTTAAGGGCGGAATCTTGTGTTGTTTATTTTTGTGCGATTTAACTAATTTCCAAATGGATCCGTCTTCTGCGTTGGTATTTACGATTTTGTTGACGAATTCATTGTTATCAAGTTGAGTGCCTAATTTAGTTATTTCCTTATTTAATCTATTCATGAGTCTCTTGAAAACTGGGTCCCTAGCATTCTGAAAAATCTTCCTGGCAATATTCCTATCTCTGATGAGGACTCTAATTTTGGGGTCTAAATATTTTTGGCTGGTCATACTGGGAGCTGGTGCATCCATTTTAGCTTTGAGCATTTGGTTTTCTAGGAGCTTGACGGCAGCTTCTAATTCGCTAGTAGAGGAGATTTCTGGGTTAAGTGGGGTATCTGATTGGCTGAGAAGGTAGTTGAAATTTTTCCAGTTAGTCTTATAAATAGAGGAGTTTATTGGGAGCGAGTATTTAAAGTAAAAATTTAGAAGGATGGGGTTGTGATCTGAGTTAAGCTCAGGGATAGATTTAATGTCGTAGGGGTAATGAAAGTTATTAACTATTGTAAGATCAAGCGTATTAGCGGAGTGGGAACCAAATCTAGTGGGGGAGTTAAGTGCTAGAATTTCAAGACCGGTCTGTTCGGCGAAGTGGTATAAGGAGTAGCCTCTTGGACTTTTACATTTACAACCCCAACTAACGTGGTGAGCGTTGAAGTCTCCACAAAAAATTTGAATAGGGCCTAATTGCATTAAATTTTCGAGATCAAAGACAAAATTTTAAGTATCACTAGTTGGGGGGATATAAACAGAAGTTAAGAGAAAGGGTTCCATATTTTTAATATTAATTTTAACCACGCTAACTTCTACATGTTGTAGGACGGGCGGGGGGACCTCACTATGAGGTATACCGTTTTTAATTAAAATAGCGGTTCCACCTCCATTTATATTAAAGCGGTAGCTGTAATACGAAAAGTAATTAGCCAGGAAGATTTTCCTTTGTGGTCTAAGGTGGGTTTCTTGCAATAAAATTACATCGGGATTATACTTATTTACAAAATTACGAAAATCAAACATTTTATTTTTAATGCCATTTGCGTTCCAGCAAATAATACGGAGGCTGTGGCGATTGAAAATTACGTTTTATCGAAGAGTTCCTGATCAGAAAATGCATTGAGGAATATTTTCATTTTGCCTAATCGATTGGTTGCGTGTTTTAATTTACCTAATTCTGCTATAAGATAGGGAAATTCCCTGACGAGCTCATTGAAAGCCCGCATAGCGTCAACTACGCTTGCGATGTCAGTTTGGTTTATCGGATCTACCTGTCTGTAAACATGACCTTCATGTGGCGCCATCTCCTGGGTTCGTCTCTTACTAAAATGGCTCGCGTAAGAGATGTTTTCCTGAACAACTGATTGATTTTTTCGGAAGTAGTTATTCCTATTTTGCGTGGCCGATGGTAACTTGGGAAATTTACTGCACCCTCTATAAGAGGCGATGTGTCCATATTCCCCGCAATTTATACATCTTGGGTTGGGAATAATTTCCTTCTGGCTACATGCATTGGTCTCGTGGTTAGCTCCGCATTTAAGGCAGCGAGGTTTGTATCCACAATTGTTTGCTGTGTGGTGGAAATTATTGCACTTAAAGCATTGTGTTACCATGGGACATCCTTTGAAGTGTTCGATGGTAACAGAGAGATAGCAAAGATATTTGATGTTGAATATTTCCTCGGCTGCTTTATTTTTTGGTAATTCTACTAGGTAGAAAGGTAAAGGCTCCTTAGTACGGAATTTTGTCATTTGGGAGATTTTATTTACTGGAATGTTTTTATCCATTAAGCAATTTTTAAGTTCATCAAGGTTGAAACGGTGGGGAAGGCCCTTAATTACCACTTTAAGTGGTCGCTTGTCTTTCGGTGTGATAACGTAATGTTCATATTCTTTTTCGTTACAAAGTTCTTGGATTTTACGATGTTGATCTATAGATTGGAGGGAAAATTTAATGTAGTTATTACTAAATTTGTTGGTGGTTTCGCCACAGGTTTGATTAATTTCCTTAAGTATTTCATTTAAGTTATCAACCATTTGCAACATAATAGGAGGTATTTTAGTCTCTGGAGTTTTATCAGTATCTACACTGGGTTCTTCAATTGTTAACCCGGCAAAACGATTTTGAATTGGGGTGTAGTTTGCAACTGGTTTGTTTGAGTTTTTATTTGCGATTTTCCTCTTAGAGGGGGAAGGAAGTTGAAAATTATTGCTCGCCTGAGGGGGGGACTTTTTAGTTCTACAATTTGGGTCCTGACAATCGCCAAGTGAAATCAACTCACCCCTGGCTGCGTCTGCCTCCCGAGAGTTGTCCTTCCAGGATGTATCAAGTTGTGCTGTGAGTTCATGGTCCATCCCAAATACATGTCTGGCATCCAGGTAACCATTTTTGTGGAATTCACATTGGAAGGTAAGGGACTTGATGCATTCTTGAAGATAAATGACTCTGGCGCAGTGCTGGCAGGATTGGTTGACATCTTGGCTCATGGGGACGTTAGATTCATCCATCATCATGTTTTCATTATTGTGCCCAGCACATAATTTCTTATTCGACTCCATCATCGACCCTTCCGGAACTAATCCTAATAAGGACGAGTCGGATCTAGGAGGTTCATCTACTGCTAATTGCGACAGGGTAGAGATTGAAGAAACAGAGCTGGAACGCACACGACCTTCCAGTTCAAAGCCCAATCACCTAAAATAATTGATGACCAGCGAAAAATTCGAGAATTCTAAATGTGATGCTAAATGAAATACAAATAAACACACAATTCTCTCAAAAATTCATAGAACGACTGTCTCAACTAACTAACTGAACTACGAAAAGTAAAGCTACTTAGAAGCAATTCGAATATACACACACAGCAAAAACGATAACGATACAAACAATACGATACGATACAAATTATCACAGTTGCCAAAACAAAATACAGAAAAGTTGAACTAAGAAATAATGAATAGATTAATTCCACACTCACCATTATTACTACCACAACTTTTATTGTTTACAAAAAATTGTTATATTTAATATTTTACCTTTTCATAATATATTCTCATCCTGAATGTCGAAAAAGATTATAAAGTAAATGAGTATATATATGAGTATAATTTCTTAGTGAATTTATTACAATTTTAAATTGTAAATATAAATATATTTACAAGACAATTTTCAATAAATGTGCTTATGAGGATATATTTTCTAAAGTTAAATCATATTTCTATTGTTTGTTAGAAGGCAAGTAGAAATTTTAATCTGCATATTTCCCATTTCTTTTTTCATGCCATTCGAATTAGATTAGTGATGGGCATTTAGATTTAATGACATTCTACCAAAAGAAGCTAATATTAAAAGAAATGGATTTTTTTAATAAAGGGCACTGTTTTAAATATTTGCTTATTTTTGTATAATTCATTTAAAAGAAGGGGATAATTTATTCACTTTTCTTACTGTTCAACAATTTTTCGTTTTTTTTAATGTTATCATTGTCACATATTATTCTTGGTATCCTCAACATTGTAAAGAGAAGCGCAAATGCAACATCCGATAGGAGGCGTTGTTGTAACGTCTTTGATGTGACTTATCAAAGCAGATGACACTGCATTACTTGAACAAGGGGGAAATCCTTCAGAGGCAATTGTTCCCCTCCAAAACTATATAAAAAACCTTGAAAAATGGCTAGGAAGGTGGAAAATAAAGCTTGTAGCGTCAGCCTTATAAGCCAGATAATATCCTTCGAGCTGAAGGGTCCCTTTTGCTTGATTGGTATATTACTCGGTTACAAGCCCAAACATCGCAGGTTCGTACCGTGACCTTCAAATCGTTACATTGGTGACCTTGACAACACAACCTTCCTCAACAGTCGTGGCACCATCTACCGCAAACAAAGCCGTCGCTAACTCAACACATCAAAGCCGTCTTTTACTCGACGCACCAAAGAATTCGCATGCTCGCCATACGCTTGGCGCTTTCAAAATCGTTCGTCTCTCGTCCGACTCACTGGTAGGGGAGTACTGTAGCGTCAGTCTTAAAAGCCAGATAATATCCTTCGAGCTGAAGGGTCCCTTTTGCTCGATCGGTATATTACTCGGCTACAGGCCCGAACGTTGCAGGTTCGTACCGTGACCTTCAATCTCTACAAGCTAAACGTGGAAAAAACAGAAGCAATCTTTTTTTTTAAAAAATCAACAATCGGCCCAAGATTAAAATATACGGAACAGAAATTGGGTGGAAAAATGATGTGAAATATCTTGGAGGAACAATAGACAGAAACCTAAATTACAGAACCCACATTAACAAGGGAAAAATCCAATAAAGCATTCAGAGCCCAATATCCCCTAATATGTAGAAATGCTGGCCTTTCTCTCGACAGCAAAGTTCTTATCTATCTTGCACATCTAAGACCCATTTTAACCTATCCCTGCCCAGTTTGGGCGGCTGTTGCAAAATCAAATCTCCAAAAAATAATAGTCCTTGAAAACAAAACGTTGAGAATGATAGCGTCAGCGAGATGGTATCGCAGAACAGTGAAATAGCTCCGAATATCCCCCGATCAAGGATTTCACGATGAAACATGCCAAAAATTTCTACGGCAATATCATTAGCATCGAAAATCCCCTGCTGACAAAACTGCCGCTCAACGATGTGGAGGACAACTTAAACAAACGCAGGCCAAGATGCTCTCTTACTCTCTAGTTGAATCACCCACACCCAAATGTAAACAAACTCTCTCCTCACTACCCATCCTTATCTGGCTCCTCTTTTTCTTTTTTTTCCTTATCTAACTTTTAAGCAATAACAATAAATTGACTATAGGTATATTTAAAATGGTTCATAACTAATTATCTAAGCAAGCAATAATAGTACCTAAGTCCAAAACTCACCAGACTTGCAGATGGTGGGGCCTGCAGCTCCAATGAGCTGTAAACCCTTGTACAATTTTCTCGGTATGTAGGTTGATTGTTGTGTTTTTATCATCCAATGTCTATAAATATTCTTGACTGTTTAGGGTGTGTTAGCGAATTGCGCTAGGCCCGAACTCCGTACCTTTTGGTTAGTAGTCCAGTACCAAATCCGTTGGGCCAAAAGTGCACTTCGGTCCGAGAGATGTTGGCTGGTATATATGTGGATAATTCACCACAACTGCAATACATTTTTCAATCTTATTTGGCAAAAGTGTCGGACATTAGGTTATTAGATTACTGCATTAAAATTATTTCTAGTAGAATTCTGAATTTTTTCGAACATAGCGATGCTCACAGTGGTGATTTTCCAAGTAGACGTAGGGAGGCGTTACTTTGTGATTCGAGACTTAAGGTATGCCTCAACACTTTTATTTATCTTAAAAAAAACTTACAAACGTGAGACAATGAACAATTAAATATTTATAAAAAACACTAATTTTTCCGGTTTCATTTATATATTTTTAACCTAACTGAAATAGTTAACATAATTTGAAGAGGATTAATGTTTTTTTACCATTCTGTTTTGAAATCTTACTTCTACACTTCAGGCAGCAAAACTTAAGCTGATATAAATTTTTAAATTAAGTATTGTTTAGATTTTTAAATAAAAAACACACACCTCTAATATGAGATATTATGCTTTCATTGGGTCTTTTATATTGTGGTGATTGCTATTTATATAAGCCAGATAACATCCCTCAGACGGAAGTGCAGTTTTGGCAAAACTGATTTGTTACTCGGCTACTAACCTTAAGATTGGGAGTTCGGGCCTAGCGCATCCACTACACACTAGAAATGGTAACCTGGCGACCGTCCTTGTATAAACGCAACCTTCGCACACAGCTTCATTCATTTTTCGGGGCGCCCTCTATCGACGACTCAAAGCTTTAGACGCCCATTAAATACGACAAGTTGTTAATTTCACCACCAATTCAAATAAGTATCGTTCGCCAACTCACTGGGGAGATACTCTGTGGTGATTGCAATACATATAAGCCAGATAACATCCCTTGGACCGAAGTGCACTTTTGGTCCAACGGATTTGTTACTCGGCTACTAACCATAAGATTGGGAGTTCGGGCCTAGCGCTATCCGCATACAATATTATGCAACCAATAATCGTTTGATTCCAAGTAAATTTTTCCTTTATTATATATAGAATTACATACTATTTTAAATTAGATAATAAATTATTTTACTGTCAGAAAAGGTGCACAAAATATATCACTTTTGATCTAATTTTTTAGATGTTAATCGCTATTATAATATTAATAAAGATGAATGCATTTGTATTACCTCTCAACAGGCCAAATCATTAAAAATGTAGTTTCAAATTTGGTGTGCAATTGAATTAAATATAAAATATCCCCCAAAAACCAGTCATACTTGCAAAGTCAGCTTATTAAATAATAAAGCTGATAATCAAGTTTTAATTTTAATGTACGCATTTTTTATTGGCTATATTTCTACACTAAATTTTGATGAACAAAATCACAATTTTTGGCATTAATATTTTCTTAAATAGCACACTATTTTAAATTAGATTTAGATGCTCTTGATTTTTGAAACAATCAAATTCTTATATTTCAATATTTTATGATTTTAAAATATTAACTTAAGATCCTATGATTTACAAATTTTTACATCCTATGATAAAAATTAATTTTTATTCATAAAAACTTACATTTCAAATCATAAACTTTCATCTTATATGCATTTATATATATTTAAAGTTTAGTAAACTATTGAAAAAAAAAGATACCATTTTTTGATCATGAATACTAAATGTTATTTCAAATTGTTAGATTCACATTTCTTTTAATATGGGTACATTTAAGATTTTCAAAGGCATTTTCCAATAAGCAATTATTAATAATATTTCTAATAATTAAATCTATATTAATAAAAATGCAACTCGAAATGCGTTGCTAAGCGCAAAACTGGAGAACGGCTTGGCCGATTCGGCTAATTTTTTAAAAATATTTTCGTTACGACACTAGGATGGTTCTTACGGAGAGAAAAAAATTAAAAAACTGCGAGGAAAATAGTTAAAACGGCACTTTTCTTACTTTCCGGCCAAAAATCTTCATTTCCTTCCCCCCCACCAACTGAGTAAGATAGCAGGAAGTAATAAATTATGATATGTTTAGAAAGAAATACGCGAAGTCAGTTGGCTTTCATTTATAGATAACGGGATGTTTTTAAAAAAGAAAGAAATTAGTTGCTTTTATTATTAGTTTGTATGGATATTTAATCTATGCCTGCTCGAAATAAAGTCTGGGCAGCGTACAAAAAAGTAATAACAAAGCGAAAAAAGGGTTTATAGAAAGAAAAGTAGTGAAGAAAAAAAGGATAGAAAAGGAAAGAAGGGTGTGTGTGCCACCATTATTTCGTCTGTGCGAGTTATTTTCCAAGCTGTTTTTAAGCTTTTTCATCTCTTGAAAACCAATTGTGTCTTTATTGTTTAGTGTGTTTACATTTATGAAAATTTGAATCTCCTTATTCTATAAAAACGTTGAATTTCAGACCTTTCCCTCCACCATTTAAGTAAAATATCAATTCCGGGACAATCATTGCTCGGATAGAAAGAGAAAGACGAGTAGTACAGTGAACAGATCATCTGAAGAAAATAATACTAAATAATACTATAAATGAATTATATGATTATCAAAATTTGTTTGGTTTAAAAATATTTTGGTGAAAAACCTGTTATGAGACACAGCTACATAAAATATTAGCGAGCAAACTTTAGCGAGCATTAATACTGGCGAACCGACTGGTCGCCAAAGGCGGCTAGTGATAAATAAATTTCGATTATATTGTAATTATTAAGCTTTTTTCTCATTGATGTAATTTCTTATTTTAACTAATTCTTAATAATGTTTTCTTATTTTAATTAATTTATTTAGAAAAACCAATTTAAAATTAAAGTTAAAAAGGATTATCAAATTATGTTTGAGATAAAATACGTTCTAATGGCAGGATCAACAATTAAGTTGACCTAAACAAATAACATGACATTGCATTTCGTATTCCAAGATCCTTTCGTAAGTAAATTGAACTACTTTCAAATTAATTTCGATATTTAATAAAATAATATACCAATGAATTGGTAGCCGCGAGTGAGAAATTATTTACTTAAGTCATTCTTTTTTTTCAGTATCACATTTTTCATATAATTAATGTCATAAACTTTCATATAAAATAGTGCCGTGATCTACCGTTATTTTTAATTAAATAACACCGTCCTAAAATTCAAAAATTTCTACATTGCAGAATTCCAAATCCTTTTTGAATATTCGGCCTTAACAATACAGCTCAGGAATCCGACAGAGAAATCAAGCGAACTGAAAAAGCTGCGTTTTCCCTAAAGAATAGCATATTCCTCAAGACTTTCACTAAAAACAATAATAAAACGCTGTCCCAAGAGTCAAGTTATATCACTGGCAGATTCCACTTTATTAAAGACTCGATACGGGACCGAATCATTTTCGATATGAGAAAAAGGATTTCACCTCGACGTGTTGTTACAATTTTTTATTTATACATAATACATATTTTATCTTTAAAAGTGGTAAATAAAACAATAATCGATTATTTCTTGATTATGATATAGTTAATGAATGCACAAGGGTAAAAAAGCAAACGCTAATCAGTCTTTATTAACTAACACCGTTGCGGAGTGGTAAATAATACAGTTATAAATAAGCGTCCTTCGTTTAGTTTCAGTAATAAGGATGAAGTACGATGGCGCTACAATCGTTTACCAAATTTGAAGTGACATCTCTGTGTATTTTTCTCTGTGCCTTTTATTTTCTGATGTGTATAACTTCACACTCTCTCCTAGCTTGCTAGTCTCTCTTGCATCTTCACTAATATAAGTCTGTCAGCCCTTAAGTTTGTCCGTTCGTTGCAATAAAGACATGATGTGCAGGTTAGTATAGAAATCTTTTCCCACACATGAAGTAAAAATAGGTTTTTCATACTCTAGTTGAGTAAATTGGTTTTTCTCCCCGTATTTGAGTAAATAGCTCATTTTTTTTCGAGTTACAGCTGAATGAATAGCCGATTTTTATGTTTCACGCTGTAGCGTTCGTCTTATCAGCCAAATAATATCCTTAAAGTTGAAGGGTCCCTTTTGCTTGATCGGTATGTTACTCGGTTATAGGAACAAAAGTCGCAGGTTCGTACCGCGACCTTCAATCGCTACATTGGTGACCTTGACAACGTAACCTTCTGTTACAGACGTGGCGCAATCTACCCGCAGCAAAATCGTCAGACTCACTTGAAGATAGCTAAAAAAAACACCGTCAGACCCACTTGACGAGCAAGCAGCAACTCGCCATAACACTTGGCACAATGCAAAATCGTTCGCTTCTTCACCGATTCACTGATAGGGAAGCACTGTAGCGTTCGCCTGATAAGCCAGATAACATCCTTTGAGCTGAAGGATCCCTTTTGCTTGATCGATATGTTAATCGGCTACAGGCCCAAAAGTCGCAGGTTCGTACAGCGGCCTGCTATCGCTACAACGCTTATCCAACACTTGCTCCCAAGATAACTGAAGCAAAAGTTTTGTTGACTTTCAACCGATGCAGCCATTTTACTCAATTTCAGTTGAATCAATTAACCAGAACAAGTGGAATGGACTAGAAAACGAGAGAAAACTTTTAGAATGAAGTCACAGATTGCTAAATAGTCTCGAATGAAGTCACCAATACATATACACATGTATATATATCATATGTATTAATTGCTGTTTCCTCGAATTCTATTTTTGGTAATATTTTTCGCGCGAAAAATATCGTGCACTGAAAACAAATGTTTTTTTTCTTTCAAATTCAATGTTGTTATTGCATGCCCTCACTGGCCAGCAGTGCTAGACCAGGTTCATGATTGCATGGGGAAAGATTCGGCGTCTGTTAACCACAAGGACCAGGGCACATGGGGACAGGTAGAGGACCGATTCACACACATTCGCTTGCACGGCCTTTTTAAACAGGGGGAAAGGACACATTCAATCATCTCACAGCCAGCACACAGCAGAATAATGTTGTTGTTACTTATGGCACTTGCCATTGGACAAATCCCCTGTTGATACAGCAGCGGATTTAAGCCGAAAGGAGCGTCTCTTTTTTTGGAGTAGCGCCATCTGGGGCCAAGAGTACGACTTAACTACACACTCGCCACATTTGATAGCACAATCCCTATTTACAGAGGGGGCAGTCACATATCTCACAGAGTGCAAACAGGAGAGCAACCATGCCTTGACGGGGACTCGAACCCGGGACCCCCCAAACACGAGGAAGACTCGCTACCTTTATGCCAGAAAGCCGGCCAAGTTCAATATAATAATTCTCACTATGTTCTGAAATACCCATACTAAGGGATATGCGATCTATTCATTTAAAGATGTTCAACAAGTGCTTAAATGCATCAAGTTGCAAATTTTTTAAAAATTTCAAATTATTTATTTCTCGAACGCCAATAGTTAAAGACCAGATAGAAAAACAGCTTATGCTTTAGTCCAGGAATCGAGACAATACAAGTGGGGAAAGCTTGGTTGGTAGAGCGTTAGACTCGTACTCCTTAGGTTACGAGTTCGAAACACACCGGCTAAAAGATTCCCCGAGTGTGTGATGGCTAGCGCTCGTTAAATCTGTTCGTGGTCACAAAGTCCTCCATGGTGAGAGTAATACCACTGGGGGTACTGGATTAGAGGTGATCGTTCTCTGTTCCAGGTCTAAATTACGATTTGAGATGAACGAATGAACATGCATGAATGAAGTCCGCCCCCTCCCCCCAAAAAGAGCTGTGACGTGTGTGTGTAGTTAAGTCACATTCTTGGCCCTAGATGGCGATACTTGTAAAAACAAGAAATGCGTATTTCCGGCTTTAAATCCGCTGATGTATCAGTGGCGATTGTTCTTGGCAAGTGCCATAACAAATAACAACAGCTAGACAATATAGTTTTAAGCAGTATAAAAAATTTTAAGCTCTCTTGATAGACCTCCACAGGAAAAGTCCTTTGCTTTATATATATATATATATATATATATACCAATTTTCTTGATGTAAAAATTCAAAACTATCATTATTTTATAGTGTTTTTCAAGATATTCACCTCGAATGTAAAAAAATATCTTATTAACTTATAAAGTATATAGTGATTAAACCTAGAAAGCCGGCTTTCTGGCACAGAGGTAGCGCGTCTTCCTCATGCTCTGGTCATCCCGCATTCGAGTCCCGATTCGGGCATGGTTGTGCTATCTGTGAGAAGTGTGAATTTCCACCACCCCTTGTGTGAAGGGGTTGTGCAAGTGAACGTGGTGAGTGTGTAGCTAAATCGTTCTCTTGGCCCTAGTTAGTGCTACTTCAAAAACAAGAGATGCTCCTTTCGGCTTCAATCTGCTGCTGTATGAGCGAGGAGCTTGTCCGTAGGCAAGTGCCATAAGTAACAACAACAACAGCAAAATTCGTGGAAAAGTGACTTTCAGAGCAGTACTTTTGTATGCAAGCTAACGAAATAATTCAAAAATACAATGACTTATATCGCTGAATTTTGTAGAGTTTCAGTATCTAAAGCGTAAATCCATATCAAATTACGAATCGAAATTTGTGAAAGACTTGACCGCTTGTCTATTTGAAATTTTGCATGCATAGAAACGTGATACTTCAATAAAAATGACGATTTCAGTAGATACCGACGTCTTGGAACAGAGGTAGCGCGTCTTCTTAGTAATCTTGGCGTCCTGGGTTCGAATCCCCGTCAAGGCGTGTTTCTTCTGTGTGCTAGCTTTGAGGTGTGTGAATGTGCACCCCTGTAAAAAAGAGGCTGTGCAAGCGAGTGTGTGTGTCATCCTCATATGAGCTATAAATCAGGCTTCTGCTTTCGGGTTCACAGAAGTCCATACCCTCAGAAGCTACTGCATCCCTTTTTTCATTGTAAAGTGGACACGTCATCATCATTACTTCAATAAATGATAGTTTATATGCAATCTTACGACCATAATTGTAGTTTTTTGTCAAATTTTCTTTCAGTCGAACGGGGAAAAATGCATCCAAAATGTATATTGGGTTTTCTTTACTTTTTAGGATGTATTGGATAGCGCTAGGCCCAAACTCCGAATCTTGTGGTTGGTAGCCCAGTAACATATCCGTTGGGCCAAAAGTGCACTTCGGTCCGAGGGATGTTATCTGACTTATATGTGTAGCAATCACCACAGAGTATCTCCCCAGTGAGTTTTGGCGAACGATACTTATGTGAAGTGTTGGTGGTGATGTTAACAATTGTCGTATTTAATGCGCGTCTAGAGCTTTGAGTCGCCGATAGAGGGCACCACAACAGTTGAACGAAGCTATGTGCGGAGGTTGCGTTTATCCAAGGTCGGTCGGGTTCACCATTGTAGGTGATTTGCGGATTTGCGCTAGGCTCGAACTCCGAATCTTGTGGTTGGTAGTCCAGTACTTCGGTCCGAGGGATGTTATCTGACTTATATGTATGGCAATCACCACAACTTTACTAAAAAGCACATAAATCACTTTGGGGAATCTGAACTCAAGAATATAAGGTTTCATGGCATTTACAACCTTGATCAGATGTAGCTATTTCATGCTGAGGAGGGAATGGGTAAATGATTGGGAATGCAAAGGATTTTTTTTCAAAGTGTATAAAAAAGTTTTTGGGAAACCAATTCATTTGGTTCCTTTTGTGAAACTACCTAAAATTCATGATAATTTAGAAAAACTAAACTTTTTTTCCTGTTAATAATTTTATGTCTAAAGGATAATTAATTGATTTGTTATTAGATTAAGCAAATATCTGTTTCTGACATAGATATTTCAGCAAGCTATATCCTCATGATATAGAATCTAAAGATGATATTATAAAAATAATTGTAATCAAAAAATTATTTCAAGGGTGTCAAGTTTCAACAAGAATCGAATCCATTGTAAAAACGAAAGAATTGCTTCGATTCTGATGTTTATTAAAATTTAAACAAGTTACATTAACGTTCCATTGTAAAGCTATACTAAGGGTATTTTGGAACGAACCCTTATTTTTGAAACGCGGTCAGATGACGAGGACGACACATGAGTAGGCATCTCTCCCCCTCATACCACACCAGGGGGAGGACGTTTGGCCCTGATGGATTTAACGTGCAACAGATTCTCTTACACGAAGGTGTTGTTGTTACTTTTGGCCCTTGCCATCGACAAGCCCCGCTGATGCATAGGCAGATTTTAAGCCGGATATATAACTCTCTTATTTTACAAGTAGCGCCATCTAGGGTCAAGAGTACGACTTTAGCTATACACTATACAGCTTGCACAGCTGTACACTATACAGCCCTTGTAAAAGACACTATACAGCCCTTGTAAAAGACAAGGGGGCACTGTCACACATCTCACTGATAGCTCATAGAAGAACAACCATGCCCGAACTGGGACTCGAATCTGGGACTCCAAGAACGCGGGGAAGACGCGCTACCTCTGTGCCAGAAAGTCGAAGGTTCTTATATGGAATCGGGTTTCAAACCCGAAACCTACGGCTCACGAATCGAGTCCTTACCACCAGGCCACCACGGCCTATGTTTATTCGGGGGGGGAGTGGATGAATGCATTCATAGAATGGAGCGTGAACTAATTTAACCACTTATCACGTTTTTCAACTCTGAATTTTATTTGAAGTATGAAAGTAGTAAAAGAAGCTATACAAATAATAAAAAGAAGGCCGAATAATCTTTGTGATTTTATTCAAGAATCATTGCTATTTTCTCAGCACCAGTTCAACGGTGGTTGTCTTGTCCACTGGAGTTCCATTCAGATTCCTGCCGTTCTCTTGCAAAATGTAATAAAGAAGATCATTTTTGAATTCTTCCACTTCGTTGATCGGTATGTATGGCACCAAAGAGCAAACTGAATAGTAGAAAGCTAAAAAGTCGAAATAAAAAAAACAATTAAGAATCAAATGAGAGTTAAACAACGAAGAACAATTATTATTTAACAAGCAGTAATTTTTTACAGAGATAAAAGGGAAATTAAGAAGCGGAGAACAATAATTATACACATAATATGGAATACAACAATAAACAAGAAATATAAACTTAGTCCTTTTGACTTACTTTTTACTTACAACTTAGGTTAATTTTATTTTAGTTAATTTTTATTAAATAGTTATAACCAATATAAATATGTATATATATATGAAAGAATTACAATATAAAGTGGCATTTTTCACAATACACATGCGTGAATTTTCAACGTCAATTGGGGTAACGCAAATGCACGAATGATCTAAGCCAGATGGGGAACGCCATAGACACTTTTAATTTCCTTTATTCTGTTTCATTTTAATTCAAAATTACTTCCAAATGTTTCCGAAAAAACCGATTCATTAACAATGTTTAATTTTAAATGCCTCAGACACTAAGAAAATAAACAGAATCGTTTAAAATAATGGGTCCAAAACATATTAAACCTATATATGGATATGCTAACAGCCCGTTAGCTTTTCTTACGAGTTAGTTTCTCCGAAATTAATCGATGAACTATTCATGTATATCTGTTAACCGTGATGTAAATATTATCAATCATATTAACCTTCATGAGAACGAGTGGTTTTAGTGTATATTAGCCGCCCTTGGCGACCAGTCGGTTCGTCAGTATTAATGCTCGCTAAAATTTTCATATAATATTTTATGTAGCTGTGTCTCATAACAGGTTTTTCACCAAAATATTTTTAAACCAAACAAATATTGATAATCATATAATTCATTTATAGTATTATTTTCTTCAGATGTTCTGTTCATTGTACTACTCATCTTTCTCTTTCTATACATACAATGATTGTCCCGTAATTGATATTTTACTTAAATGGTGGAGAAAAAGGTCTAAAATTCTACGTTTTTATAGAATAATGAGATTCAAGTTTTCATAAATGTAAACACACTAAACAAATAAAGACACAATTGGTTTTCAAGAGATGCGGAAGTTTAAAAACAGCTTGGAAAATGCCGCGCACAGAGGAAATAATGATGACACTCCCCTTCTTTCCTTTTTTTCTTTTTTTTTCTATCCTTCTTTACCTTCTATCCTTCTACAAACCCTTTTTCCCCTTTGTTATGTTTTTTTGTCTTCCCTGCCCATATTTTGAGCAGGCATAGATTAAATATCCATACAAACTAATAATAAAAGCAACTAATTTCTTTCTTTTTTTTTAAACATCCCGTTATCTATAAATGAAAACCAACTGACTT
>JAOUZG010035770.1:2713946-2734219 GCA_026289955.1 Argiope argentata
GTTTTCTTTTAATGAAACATTTAACGTTAACTTTATAATAACCAGTGCTTTTTATTGACAATTCGTTTATGCGTCTTTTTATTTATGCCTCATTTTACTTGAATCCATGTAAGATATATAAACGATGGCTTATTCTAACTGAAAAAAAAAAAAAACGTAACACATTTACTGGAATTTCCAAAAAAGTGGAACAAGCTGTTATTTCCCTTAATATTCCTATAATTAATTACACGATATATATCATTTTAGTTACAAAAATTCATCAAATAAAGTGTAAGGGAAATCATTGATATTCATTTGATACATTTTAACTCATGTAAACGTTGATAGTAAAAAGTTTATATATATATATATATATCATGTACAAATTTGCAATCTTTTATAAAATACTGTTTATTCATTCACTCACGTTCAAGTAAATTTTTCTAAACTTGTAGTGGATGACATTTGATGTTAATATAGTTTTTTCTAATATTCATTAATTTATTTTTATTAATTAATTAAAAACTAACTTTATAGCCAAAAATTTCCATTTCTCCGCCGCGAAATAAGTAACGAATTCGATTTGTTTTTTCCCAACGCCAATGAGGTTAGGTTTAGCATGTTTTCGGCCAATTATTTTAAACGATTCTGTTTATTTTCATAATGCTTGATGTATTTACAATCAAACATTCTTAATTAATCCATTTTTCCGATTCATTTTGAAGTACTTTCGAATTAAAATGATACAGAATAATGAAAATTAGAAATTATTAATCTGTATTGCGTACCCTAACTTATGTAGAAAAATCACGCATTTTGCGTTACCACAATTGGCTTTAAATCCTTAATTGGCGTTGAAAATTCAATCCTAGTATAATTTTTTAAAGAATTATTTATAGTAATTGCAATCGCCAAGCCGAGATAGCCTGGTTGGTTTGGCGTTAGATTCCCATTCCTTTGGTTGCGATTTCGAACACCATGTATAGAAAGAACAATAGAAAATTGCCAGGAAATTCTCTTTCTATTTTGTCGCTTAATGTTATGACTCAGTCATATTTCTATAATATTTATATTAAGTGTAAGTATTTAATATAGAGTAACTAAAATAAAAATTTTCTTGTTTAATCTAAGTAGGAATTGATTTTTAAAAATTGTTTTTTATGTTACTTGTTTTCAGATTTTTCTTTCAATAAAAATGTTAATGAATAAAGTTTTTCTTTTATATTTAATAAAAACAAACAAATTTCATATTTCTACCAATAAACAAGCATATGATCAGTTAAAACCGTTGTTATAATTTTAAGGTTTGAATAAATTGGATAATTTTATACAAATTAATAGGGTTTTTTTTCATTTTTAAAGACAGAAACAAAACTAAACAAACGCAACATGTGCAATATCAATATTTTCATTAATGCATGTGAAAATATTTGCGAAATTTATTTCAATTCAGAAACGAATACTACTTACTTCTATTTTAGTAAATAACCCACTTGTATTCAGTTCGTAAATGCATTCCGAGAAATGAGTTTTATAATGCCGTTGCTCCTCAAGTTATTTTAACAGCTTTTGCAATCATTGCGTAAAAGACAGTTGAACAGCATTTATTATCAGCTTTTTCAAAACATTATATAGTGCTGTATTTCAAAATTTTCTTGAGCCAGACGTTTATCTTCAACCTTGTATCGAATTTCAAATAAAAATAAAACAAAACATGTTTTCCTTAAACATAACATAAATATTTAATTCAGTTGTCAAAAATTCAATAAAAGGACTTTGAAAACAGAAGATGTTGAAGAATGTTTGTTTTTCTTCCAAAAATGATTGATGCGGCGAATTCGTATTGATAATAACATATTTCTTAATATAGAATTTATCGATTTATTTTTCTAGAATTTTGAAATCCCACATTATTATTTTTTCGATGCCAATAGAAATTCATAAAATTTTCTAATGTACATAGATAGTAAAATGATTTATCCCTGATATTTTTTTTTTTTTAGATTTCAAAATAAAAATTTGTCTGGCATGGGAAGGTCACTTATAGCGAAAGAAAAATGCACACAAAAATTGAAAATAGAATTTTGAGTATGAAATTGTATTTAATAAACGAATCAAACTTACCGCAGAGTATATGGAGATATGCCGGCGTTCTGGTACAGAGGTAAAGCGTCTTTTTCATGATTTGGGTCGTCCCGGGTTCAAGTCCCGGTTAGGGCATGGTTGTTCTTCTGTGTTCTATCTGTAAGGAGTGTAAATATGCCCCTCCCCTTGTAAAAAGGGTCTGTGATGAGTAAGTAACAAAATTCGCGTTCTTGGAAATACTTGGCACTGCTTCAAACCAGAGGCGCTTATTTTGGCTTAAATCCTCTGATGTATCAGCGAACTTATCCATGGCAAGTGTCATTAGTAACAACAACAACATGTAGATATTTTTCTGTTTTTAACCCATTTGATATGACACTATCTACCAATAGGTATCTGGACATCCATGCTAGAGGGAACATTTGCTGACCTGATCTATATTGTTGTTTCTTATGGCACTTGCCATGGATAAGATTACTGAAGTAGCCAGCGATTTAAGCCTAATCAGCTTCTCATGTTTTGTAATAGCGCCATGTAGGGTCAAGAATACGACTTTTGCTACTCACTCATCAGATTCGCTTGCACAACCCCTTTTTACAGGGGGGCAAATTCATGCATCTCACAGATAAAACACAAAAGAAAAACCATGCCTGAACTGGGATTCGAACCCGAGACGTGAAGAAGCCCTACTCCTATGTCAGGACGTGATATATATGCGCCTTCTGGGCTTGAATATCGTGTAGGAAAAGGCAAAAGCCTTAATTGCATGCGAGATACCAAGAAAATCAGAGCTTTCTAATTTCGAGAAAGGTGTGACTAGATGATATAATAGAAATGGCTGATTTTTAAGGGACATACCTAGAGAGTTAAACTTTCCAAAATCAAAAGCTATTCCCAGGTAGCACATCCTTTAGCATGATATTGTACAATATTGTGCTATATTATATGATATTAAACAATATTCCACAATATTAAACAATATTGCGATTATTGATCAATATTGTACAGTATTTGTGTGCTGCTAGTGTTTATGGGATGAAGCAATGGAATGTGAGTGGCGATTGTCGAAATGTGTTTAAACCTGGCAGAAACACGAAATTAAAAGATAGAGAAATTAGAGTTATCTCCCCCCCCCCAAAAAAAAAAGAAAAATAAACCTTCAAACCGATGAGCCACATATGTATAAAACCCGAAGACAAAACTTTGAGGCATCACTTTTTCGGTTTATTAGAAAATTATAAAGAAGGTTGTCACATTTGACGATTAATCACGGACAAAAATTTACAACTTGGAGCGACAATTTACAGTCCGCTATGTCCGAATATATTTTTTAAACTTTTAACAAAAGTTTGAGCGAATCACCTATAAACTTTTAACTAATAGGCTTTTTCTTCATAACTAATTTCAGAATCCTTTAAGATTAAAAAAAATATATTATATATATATGCCTGAATTTCATACTCTCGGCACACTCTTGATACTGTGGATCTCGGAATGTTGAATTCACTAACGATATCCGCAATGGAATGACCCATGCGTCTAGCTCCAACTAACATTCCACGTTCAAAGTCTGTTAATTCTCGTCGTGCCGCCATAAATCACGAAAAACCTGTTCACATGAATAACTTGAACACAAATGAAAGCTCTGGAAAACGAACTGCGCATTTATACTTTTTCGCTGCGATACTACTGCCATCTGTATATTTGCGTATTGCTATCCCATGACTTTTGTAACTTCAGTGTATATCTATCTATCTATCTATCTATCTATCTATCTATCTATCTATCTATCTATCTATCTATCTATCTATCTATCTATCTATCTATCTATCTATATATATATATATATATATATATATATATATATATATATAATTGGGGAAAATTGAATAATTGAGTATTTATTCTTTAATACATTTTTAAAGAATAAAATTCAAAAATTTAATAGAAACGTAACATATAAAATATTCTAATGACTATGGTTTATATTTAAATATTTATATTAAAAAATAATATATTGCTCGTTAAAACACATTTATATTTATAGGTACCTTCCACTTTTTATGTTTGTTGTACATTTCTGCTAGTCAAGAAATCTTACATTAATTCGTAATTCAAATAGATTTTATTTGAGTTTCAGTATTATGTTCTGAGTTAACATTGGTATTTTTCTGGCGTTAAACCTTGAGATACAGGTGATCAAAACCATATCTTGGATTACCGTAGTGTAAATTCCATACTATACCGATAGGAGAAACGCGGTAAAGTTTTACCACACACACAATGAAATGTCTGATGACTTTTCATTTGAGTCTTGATTTTGTGACACAAATATTGCATGCCCATGAACGATGTAAGATCGAAGTTTTAAAATTCTTCTGGATAAGAGCATACCCCTCTATCCCCCTCCAAATTGTACTTCTTAAAAACTTTCAAAACCATATGCGGGCTCAAATGTCACCTTCGTCATCAATCACTTTGATATGACGAAATTTTTTATATTTATTACGCCGAATTTATTACGAAGTTTTATTATTTTTACATAAAAAATTATTTTAAAAAAGACTATAATTTTGAAAAAAAATCGACAAAATAAAGAGAGAGAGGCTTGAAAATGCGGCACCAACCCTACATCAAAATTTCCTCGACACACTAACGGCAGGGACAGGTTTAGTGTTGTTGCTGTTTCTTATGGCACTTGCCAAGGACAAGCCCCGCTGATACATCACCAGATTTTAAGCCGGATATATACGTCTCTTGTTTTACAAGTAGCGCCATCTAGGGCCAAGAGCGTGACTTAATTACACACACACACGTCACAACTCTTTTTGGGGGGAGGTGGCGGACTTCATTCATGCATGTTCATTCGTTCATCTCAAATCGTAATTTAGACCTGGAACAGAGAACGATCACCTCTAATCCAGTACCCCCAGTGATATTACTCTCGATATGGAGGACTTTGCGACCATGAACAGATTTAACAAGCGCCAATCGCCACAAACTCGGGGAATCTTTTGGCCGGTGAGCTTCGAACCCGTAACCTAAGGAGTACGAGTCCAACGCTCTACTAACCAGGAGTTATATTAACACCCCGTTTTAAAGTGACACCAGAGTTGTTTTGGGATGGATATAATTTTGTTACGCGTTCAGATGACGAGGACGATACCTGAGCTAGTACTCTTTTCGCCACATCACACCAACGGGAGGGATTTTGGCCTTGACGAATTAACTTACAGCCGACCTGCTTACATCACCTATCTTTGGTGGAATCCGGTTTCGAATCTGAAACCCCCAGTTCCGATGCTGAGACCTTACTCCCAGGCCACCGGTGCTCTAGCTTGCATTAGATCTATTTATATGGTATATCTGTGAAATCGGGTTTCGAACCTAGAGTTATAGGATCCAGTCCTAGACCATCAGATTCCCTTAACACTTGACCATTTGATGTCTTAACACTAGGATCATCCAATACCTACAAATATTGTATTAATCCCAAAAATACTCCTCATTTATTTCTAAAACACTTCATTATACTTCATTAATGTAATTAAAATAAATCAAATTGAACTTTGATTTAAGGTTTCGAACCCAACAATTCTTTTAGGTTACCATGCAACACGGTTCTCTATTCCGGAAATTCGTACAACACTTTAGAATACCCACATAAAACTTAGCTATAAAAAATCATAAAATCACACTCTTCTTGAAACCGTTAGCATTTTAGGATAAAACACTTCATCCTTTTTTTAAATCAATTTCAATTATATCATATTAATTCGTTAACCTTGGAAATGAATTACAGTTCTAAGGTCATTTGACAGCGGACGTGATCCATTAGGAGAGACAAGCTCTAGTTTGTCGATGATTTACTGAGCTTTCACACTCTTAGTGAGAGAGGGGTAGCTACCTTATTGAATAGAATTCAACTCTTATTTTCGCTCATTTTTATTCTTAGAGGCAACATCTGCTACAACTTAAATTATTTACTTCAAAAGGTATGAGTATTTTCCTCTGTTTAAAATATCGTTTTTTAAAATTACATTTTAGCGTTTGTAAAGCATTTTCCTTTCGAATTTATTCGAATATTTTTCATCATTAAAATGTCTCAAATGGTATCAATCTCCGAAATTTATTTATGTAAAGATTATTTACATTAAATATCAATTAAAGCCAGATAATAATTAAATCCTTTTTCTTATTTACTGTTAATTTTATTGAAAATTTTTAGAATTATCTTTATTAAGAACTTTTCATCTTAATATCTATCAATTTAATTTTTTTTCTATATTATGTTATTCTTATATAGCAGTTCATATATAATATTATGAGCATTAATTTTTATAACATAAATCTAATAATACTAATTTAAATGTAAATGAAAGTCATTATAGGTACGTCGGTATATTCCGCATTTCCAGCCAAACGAGTTAAATGTATGCAAAATTTTCACAATTAAAATTTAAGAAAATAGAATAAATATTGTAAACTTTTCAAAGTGCATGATTTAATTAAATATTTAATTAAAAATTAATCTATTTTTGCGATTTTTCTTCAGTAACTTCAAAACAAATCATTCCCCAAGAAATATTTTTATGCAATCATAAATTTCCAAAACTTGCATTCCATTGATTCCGATTTAATTTTTCGATCAGTATTTGCTTCAATTTTAATTATGTTTTCAAAATTTAATAAAAGATTAAAATGAAATCTGCTATGCATACTTCAATGTATCATGTCAGAACGTAATTTCTTGAGCGACCAATTATTGAAAGCGTTGGACTTAATTAAATAATCTAATCTACTTTTAAAAAGATTCTTATTAAAGTTTGAAGAAAGTTTCTCAACCAAAAGTGGCAGATTTTGCGAACGAATGGATGAATCAAACAATCTAAACTATTTTTTAAAAAGATTTTTATTCAAGTTTGAGGAAAGCTTTAATAAAGTTGAAAAAATCTCAAGAAAAAATGGCAAATTGGAGATTAAAAAGGTCTTTATTTCGAAATGGCAACCCTTTACCGATATTTTTGAGTCTCCTAAGGCTTATTTTCGAGAAATTTGAATTTTAAAGTTTCAATTCCTCACCGACGCATTTTTGTTAAAGCCAAAAATTTCCCTCCATTAAATTCTCATTGAAGCAACGCGTGCTCGTGCAAGTTAAATTATATTTTTATTCATTTTGATCGTTTCAACGAATGAGTCACTTCAGTATTGCAAACGATCCAAAAAATAAATTTGTCTCGCATTGATTGTTTAAAAAAATATATCACATCTCCTATTTATTTCATTTCATATAATAACGTGCTCAAAATGACATTTTTCTAAGTTTTATTTGCTGCAGTCATTAATTTTTTAAAATCAGAGCTTTTGTAAATGCAATGGCCACGCTTTATTAAAAGCTGCTTTTCTGAGATACTCACGCAGGTAATAAAATTTCAATTTTTCGAATACGCATTTTTTGTTGACACCAAAAACCTCATCTCCAAAACATAATCTTACATGATAATTGTTTTGGTGCAGACGATTTTGAATTAAAATCTATCGACATTTTTTGAAAAGCGTCTTTTACAATTTTAAATACATTTTTTAAAAAAGCACGGATTTAGATTATTATATTATTTATGCAAAATCCTTAGCCACTTTTCAATAAATGTTTTCTGATTGTTTAAAATCAAGTGTTCAAAACTATTTTTAACCCTCATTATTTTAATATATTTTTTGAAAGCCTGTATCTGATTACTTATTAATTAAATGATATCTAATGCCATAGCTTTACAGCATTCAGTTGGTATATAGCATTTCATCAAATACATAATACCGACTACGCTTAAAACGAGACATTTTTAATTTAACTATGAAATACACTTAGAAATAGATCCTAATAATTTTTCATAATATCTTAACGTGAAAAATATCTCAAATATAAGTTTTAAAATTCCAGCTTAAATATATATATATATATATCAATTTTGAAATTGGTGTTTGGTGTTTACTATAGCTTCTAATTTAAAGAAAATCCAATTTGCTGCATTCATTTTTGGATTAGATTAATTAGAATATTAAGAATATTAATTTTAGATTAATTAGAATATTTGGATAAATACGTTTTTTTTTAATGTGGCGCAAATGTTTGTTCGCCAAGTTTGACATACTGAAAAAAATTGCATTCAAAATTGGACTTCGATAAAAATTGCGGTAATTAAATTATTTGAATTTTTATTTGTGTGATATAAAATTCTGTTTAAGATAAATATTGTATTTGTAACTACTTATATAAATAATGCGTATTTTTTCGAGAGAATTGAAGACGATTTTGAAAAATGTGGATAAATGCGTTGAAAGATGTTACGATTTTCGACTCGCATATTAGTTCGTAATTGTAAAGAATTGAGAAATAAAACTCGTGCCAGAGCAAAAATTAACTTACCATTTAAAAAAAATTAAATTAATTTTTTTCGCATTTATTGATATATTTATTACAGGTATACATATTGAATCCGAATTCTTCTTCACATTAAAAGGAAATTCTGATAAATATGATATAGCAAAAAGTCTTGTTGAAAAGCTGCGTAACTACTGTTTCATTCTAGAAAAATACATTATAAAAAATTTTAGACTCTATTGGTTATATTGTTGCAGCCAATTACTATGCAATTCTTCTGTCGCAACAACAACAAAACTGGAGATACATTCTAATATCCATCAATCTCTACATTTCATAAAACTTTTTTATTAAGTAAAAAAACTTTGTTCCAATCTAATAATATTAGCTGTTTTGCATAGTTTCAACATCATTACGTCAAAAAGTACAATGTACGAACTTCGGATAAAAAAAGATTTGATAGGTCTTCAATCAATTTCAAATGAATAGACATTCATTCAAGTGAAAAGTTAAAATCAATATTTTCCTTGCAAAATAAGGGTTTCCAATAACTATTCATTTATCAATTATTCTATTTCATTTATCAATATATTTTTAAATAACTTAATACTTAGCTACTATTAAGGACGCTAAATATATAATTTATTTTTGCAGAATTTGAATTAGTTTTACCTGAAAAAAAGTAATTTTTTTTGTAATATACTGTACATGACTAAAAGCACCTAGATTCCTTGAGTAGGTCAAGTTTATCGCCGGCTAGGCTGGATTTTGAGAAAGACGCTCCAATTGGATTCAGTTTAGTCTTAATTTTTAAAAGTAAAATTTTTCTCATTTGATTTGCTATTTCTTTTCTATAGTTTTCCTCATTTAGATATGCTGCTCCCTTTGTTTTTATTAAGTACTAGCCGCCTTTGGCGACCAGTCGGTTCGCCAGTATTAATGCTCGCTAATATTTTATTTAGCAGTGTCTCATAACAGGTTTTTCACCAAAATTTTTTTAAACCAAACAAATTTTGATAGTCATATAATTCATTTATAGTATTATTTTCTTCAGATGTTCTGTTCATTGTACTACTCATCTTTCTCTTTCTATCCGTGCAAAGATTGTCACGGAATTGATATTTTACTTAAATGGTGGAGGGAAAGGTCTAAAATTCTGTTTTTATAGAATAATGAGATTCAAATTTTCATAAATGTAAACACACTAAACAAATAAAGACACAATTGGTTTTCAAGAGTTGCGAAAGTTTAATAACAGCTTGGAAAGTGCTTCGCACAAACGAAATAGTGGTGACGCACACACCCTTCTTTTCTATCCTTTTTTTCTTCACTACTTTTCTTTCTATAAACTCTTTTTTCCCTTCGTCATTACTTTTTTTTCTTCCCTGCCCAGACTTTATTATGAGCAGGCATAGATTAAATATTCATACCGACTAATAAGAAAAGCAAACATTTTCTTTCTTTTTTAAACATCGCGTTATCTATGAATGAAAACCAACTGACTTCGCGCATTTCTTTCTAAACAAATCATAATTTATTACTTCCTGCTATCTTACTCAGTTCGTGTGGGGGAAGGAAATGAAGATTTTTGGCGGGAAAGTAAGAAAAGTGCCGTTTTAACTATTTTCAACGCAGTTTTTTTTTTATTTTTTCTCTCCATAAGAACCATCCTCGTGTCTTAACGAAAATATTTTTAAAAAATTAGCCTAATCGGTCGAGCCGTTCTCCAGTTTCGCGCTTAGCAACGCATTTCGAGTTGCATTTTTATTAATATAGATAAAGTTTTCATGATGCCTTACTTTTTATTGCATTAAGTAATGTTCTTATACCTAGAATCAATCAGAAATTTGATGAACTTGTTTATAACTTGCAGATTAATAACTCAGACGATTAAAATATTTTCTGTATTTCTTTCTTTGGGAATAATGTTTATATACAAGCGTATGGAGGATCAAGAACTACATTTAGATGTTAATTTTTGTTTAAATTTTGATGGAATTGAACTTTCGTGTTATAACTGCAAACCAACTTTCATCAGCCTAATTGTCATTGGTTTTTATTTATGGTTATGGCACACTAACCCAATGGCATAGCAAAGGAAGTTTTTGATACCAAAGAAAAAATTTGGTAATTTCTCATACGCCTAAAATCGAATTTTGTTATAATTATATATTTCAATATATATTTCGTCGGCCAGAAAGTTAAATACAAGTAGTTCTCTTAAGTTTAAGAACTTATTTTTGCACTTTCTGGTAATGTTGTACAGAACACATATTATACTTATCCCACTCTTATTTACACCCTTAAAGGAAGAACAAAATA
Source organism: Argiope argentata (assembly GCA_026289955.1). NCBI lineage: Eukaryota > Metazoa > Arthropoda > Arachnida > Araneae > Araneidae > Argiope > Argiope argentata. The sequence continues at coordinate 2,724,715 of JAOUZG010035770.1, forward strand.
ATAGACATTTTAGTGCTCTTAAGAGTGATGCTATTTAGAGAGAAATATTTCCAATCTGCTAAAGGTTAATCCAATCTCGTGTAAGGGAAGTCACTTCAAAACAGTTTTGAGCTTAGGTATCAATCTTTTGCATTTTTTAAAAGTAATTCGATGCATAATTATTCACCCAATACAAAGACTCGTTTTTCCCCCAAAAAATAAACAAATATAATTATTTTCAATTGAATTCTTCCGTTTAATTAAGTTGTATTGTGTTATTACTCTTCACGTATTTTTAGCAATCAAAATTAAATAAAACATCAAGAGAATCGCCATCCAAATGCAAAGGGTTAAAATTATAAAATTCGAGACTAGTTACTACGAAATTCCCCATCAATTAAAACTCGTGACTAGTTACAAAGACTTCAGGAATGCATTCTTTCCCCCCCCCCCTTTTATATCGGATTTATATTCGACCAATTATAAGACTGCCAGTAGTTAGAGCATGCGTAGAAAGGCCAAAAAATGCTTTCGGTCGATAGCAAGCAATTGTCCCGATGGGACAACCACATACAGCTGTATTGTATCTCTTTTTATTGAGCATACGGTTTCAGAATTTGGCGTGAAAAAAAATCACTTACAATAGATTAAATCTGACATTTTTTTTTTTTGCTGTTATATCTTTCTAATGCAAGTATTTTTATTTGCCATTTTTTTCTGTTGATTTTTAAATTTAAGTACGTTTGCGTTTCTTTTGTATTTTACCGTGTTTCTTTGTCTAAATGCCCATTTTATGCATTTTGTGTAAATGCCCCCCCCCCCCAATATGAAGTAAAAAAGAAAACTTCAGAGATGCCAAAACGGCAATCTATAGACAAGCGTAGAATACCTGAATCTATCGTATGAAATTGTGGCAAACCTAAATCAGTTCCTTTCTACGCATCCATTGCCTACTGGTAGTCTAATAACTGATCTCGTGTGAACCTTGCTTTGCGAAGTTTAGTTCTTTTGCGCATGCGTTGCTCTTTGGTTCGGCTGAAGCGTATTCGTTACATTATCATTTCTTCATAAAATTGTAGAAAATAAAATATTTATGCCGTGTCATAAACATATTTTAATATTAGTCTTTCAAGCCAAGATGACTATTCTTGGTTAGTTAAAAATTTAATTTTTATCTTCTAAATTCTGTCGTGAAAGTGGAGATCTCTCCTCACATTATTCCAAAAAAAATTACAAATTGTCGCAATCCATTTCCATAAGAGGGAGGTAAATCCATTTTTAAACATTTATTGATCGACTCAGCAGCGTCAGTTGGGAACGGTGCCAACAATGCTCGCATTGCACTAATGAGAAATTCTTGTTAGTATATCCCATGAAATGTAATTCTTTAAAACAAGTGTTACTACTTAGGCTAAAGTGCTGAAAATAAACAACTGAAACTGAATTTAAGACTTCAATTTTAACGTCTGACAACATTTCTTTTGAGGATTTTTGGAAAGAATGGACTATAAATCAATGAAAACAAATCGATCGTTAGATCCTTTGTTAAAGTTACCATAGACACTCAGATGACGCAAAAAAAGTAGTTTGTGACAAAAAAAATCTCTTATTTTCAAGCTGTTATGTTTTTATGTTAACTGTTTTTAAATTTTTATTCTAACAGGAATGGCAAAACTCGACGCAGAAAAATGCAGTCCTCATGAAGCAGCCCAGGGGAAGGAAGACCTCATGAACTTGGTGAGGGGCGAAGGGCCTTGGCAGAGGAGGATCCTGCTGGTGTGCATCGGAATTTTTATTCCTTTTGCATGCCACAATCTGGCCATGACTTTTTTTGCTCCAAATCTGGATTACTGGTGTGCTCGACTGCCAAATTCCAGTCTGACTGTGAAGGAATGGAAAGAGCTTGCTTTGCCCCCGAATGACAAGCAGTGTTCAAGGTAAGACAATCAAGGAGTGGGAAGAGGCTCTGTTCAATTAAATTTGTGATTCCGGTTTTTTATTAACCAATTCGTGTAATAGGCTTCTAAAATCTGATACTTCGTCTGTTCAAAAGATTAGAAAAGGTAGCGGTAAAGGTTACGTATAGTTTGCCCCTTGCCGCGCCAAGGATGCCAAGTCGCCAATAAAGATGGCGGACAAAATAAACAAACACTTCTATGGAATAGTTACGGTTACGACTTTTCGCAATATAAATGTTTTTTTTTTTTTTTACTGATAAGCATTGTCTTTTTATTTTTTTTTCAGACCCGGTTCCTTCAACAGATGCCGCGGGCAGAATTTTTTAACCTAAAAAAACATCCTAAGGCTAGGAGCGGGAAACTTAGTAGCTTCGCTAGCACATTGAACATTAGGAATGTGCGGATAACATGAACAGTAAATAATAAATAATTGAGAAAGACAAAGATGCAAAAAGAATGGATTTAATTGGAAATTTTAAAAAACGAGAAATGCGAATAATTCTATTACAGGCGGTTTTTAAAGAAAGAAAGCAGACGACTTCGTAAAGAAATAAATCAGACGATTTTGTGAAATCGCACACTAACAATTAGAATGAGTAAAGGAATAAATATTTTATATTCGCATTAAAAATATAATTGAAACTTCTTATTAACTATACAAAAATATATATAATACAGATCAAAAATAAGATATTTAATTGATATTATTTTATTATTTTTAATTTAACAGTTTTCATTAAAGAGTTGAAGCTCATGTACAACTCAATCATTGCAGGAAGAAGTAAACAAAACATCATTAGGGTTACTACAAGAGCTTTGTGTTGGGTTGCCATATTGGCGACAAACTCGGGGGCACACTAATGACCATTTTAACCAAGGTAGCTTCTCTGTTTTTAGATATAGTGAACATGGAATTTATTGTCTATTTGAACTGAAAAGGACATTATGCTTTTTATTCTTTCATCACTGGCATTTAACTTAAGGGGGATATAGTTTAGTTATATTAACATCCCATTTTGGAAAGCAATATTAGGATTTTTTGGGACAAACCTCGTAATTTTGAACTTCGGTCAGATGACGAAGAAGGCACCTGAGTGGGTAGTTTCCCACTACAAACTTCTACACCACATCAGGGGAAGGACGTTTGTCCCGGCGGATTTAACATGAACCAGACCCGTTTACACGACGTTTCTCCGGTGGAATCGGGTTTCGAATCTGAAACACTTGCATTCCGCAGCTGAGTCCTTACCACCAGGACACAGCGGTCCAGGGGGGGGAGAAGACATTTACATTTTTAAAAAATATATATTATATGATATTCCAAATTTTTCGAAATATTTTTAGTTACCTAATCGGTAGTTTAGTTATATTAACGTCCTGTTTTCTTACAACAATATTAGGTCTATTTTTTGGGACGGACCTAGTAATTTTGAACCGCGGTCAGATGACGAAGATGGCATCTGAGTGGGTAGTTCCCCTCTCCAACTTCTACACAACATCAGTGGGAGGAAGTTTGGTGATATAGGGAAGATAGAAGTGATAATATATAGAAGATATAGTGAAGATAAAATATATTGTCTATTTGAACTGAAAAGGGCATTATGCTTTTTATTCTTTCATCATTGACATTTAACTTAAAAGGGTTATAATTTAGTTATATTAAGGTCCCGTTTTTTAACGTAATATTTGGGCTATTTTTTGGGACAGACCTCTTAATTTTGAATCGCAGTCAAATGACGATGACGACACCTGAGTGGGCAGTTCCCCTTTCCAAACTTCCACACCACTTCAGTGGGATTACTTTTGACCCAGACGGATTTAACGAGCGCCAGACCCATTTACGTAACAGTTTTTTGGTGGAATAGGTTTTCGAACCATGAAACCTCCGATTCCAAAGCTGATGCCTTACCACCAGGCCAATAACGGCAAAAGGAAGAGGGAGGGGATACAGGACCTTTACATTTTTATTTTTTCGATTTTTTTATGATTTTATTTGATATCTCAAACACTTCTAAATATTTTTTGGTTTTACACAATTGTGAACGTTTATTAGTTTAAAAGATATAGTCAGAAACGTGATCACTGAAGCCATTTCACTCGAAATCGTCCTTTAAAATCATATTTCTCAATACTACTGTGGTGATTTCTTTATAAGCCAATTAATATCCTTCGAGCTGGAGGGTCCCTTTTGCTCGATCAGTATGATACTCGGCTACTAACCATAAGATTGGGAGTTCGCACCTAGCGCTTTTCGCTAATCACTCAAAATAGTAACCCGGCGACCGACCTTGGATAAATGCAACCTTCGCACGTAGCTTCGCTCAACTGTCATGGCGCCCTCTATCGGCGACTCATTGACCAAGACGCGCATTAAAATACGACAAGTTGTTAACATCACCACCACTTCACATAACTATCGTTCGCCAAACTCACTGGGGGGATACTCTGTGGTGAAATCTTTATAAGCCAGTTAATATCCTTCGAGCTGAAGGGTCCCTTTTGCTCGATCAGTGTGATACTCGGCTACTAACCATAAGATTGGGAGTTTGGGCCTAGCGCTATTCGCTATTCATCATAAAATACAATTTCTGAGAATGTGTGCAGTATTACACAAAAATGTTTCATAACATAACAGGAAATTTTCGAGGTATACTTATACACGCATAATAAAGAAAATAATGCATCATCTAACCAATATTATGTAAATTTTTTCAGTGCTTAATAATATGCCAAAAATGTTTTTTTTAATTCAAAAGGTAAAAAGCTTCAATAAATACATTAAAATGTTTATCTCTTTGCATGATTATCAAGTCATATACTTTGAGATAATTGTGTATATAAGTATTTTTTTCTGCTAAACTTCGTGTCCAAATTCTGTTTTCGAATATTTATACGAGCACTCTTTTTCCTTCTTTGCACATATATTTTAATCAATGAAAATTACTTCATTGACTTAAAAATTCATTATTTTAGTATTGAATATCTTATAAAACTGTGATGGCCGTGTTGGATTGGCGGTAAAGTCTCTGCTTCGAAACCGGGTTCGAGACCTGATTCTATACAAGATTAGCCTTGTAAATGGATCTGGTTTAAATAGTCTTAAATCTGTCAGGTTATGCCACTGATGTTATGTGGTGTGGAAGTTTGGAGAGGTGGTGCTCGCTCAGGTGTCATCCTCATCATCTGACCATGATTCAAAATAGCCCATGTATTTCTTTAAAGCGGGCCGTTGATGTAATTAATAAAACTGTTGCAAAAAATTTATTCAAGATTTTTTTTCTTATGTTAAGAACAGTCACATTTGGCCACCTTTATAGGTAGGTCTGTTTTAGTGGTAAAGGTCCTATGCCTCCTTAAGGATCGAACATATCGTGATACAATTGAACTTGGAAGTGTGTTTTATTCGGCTATTTTTAAAAAATACATATTTGCTTTGGTAAAACTTTTATTTAACTGATTATTTGTAATAAATAATTTTAATATCCTTCTATTAGTATATGCTGAATATTGATTCAATTCGATCCCTTTTAAGATCGAAAATTCCCTTATTTTATACAGCCTGCAAATTCATGTTATCATTCAATTAATTGGTATATAGGATACATATATGCCGGCTCTCTTGCACAGAGGTAGCGCGTCTGCCTCGTGTTTTGGAGGTCCCGGGTTCGAGTCCCGGTTCGGGCATGGTTGTTATTCTGTGTGCTATCTGTGAGATGTGTGAATGTGCCCCCCTGTAAAAAGGGGTTGTGCAAGCGAATGTGGTGAGTGTGTAGCAAAGTCGTACTCTTGGCCCTAGTTGGCGCTACTCAAATACAAGAGACGCTTCATTCGGCTTAATCTGCTGCTGGGTTCAGCAGCGGGCTTGTCTATGGCAAGTGTCATTTGACGCAACAACAACAACAGGATACATATAGGCGCGCGCATTTTGGAAAAATAGATGCCAACAAATAAAAATGTGTAATAATCAGCATTATCCTCTCCTTTTCATCTCCTGTCTGGGAATGTCTGTGGAATTCATGGCAAATCGTAAATGGTAAATCTCTGTAGCTTTCTCTAAGATTCAGACATTATTGGAAACTTGACAAGGGTGTTCGCTCTGCTAAACAAAATATAAACAAATAAACAAGTATGAAAAAAGCATGCATGTAAAAACTTCAAGAAAATGCACGTGTTGTAATTAATCGAAGGTGACCTGAAAACAATTTTTAGCTGCCTTGCATGCCATAAGAGGTTTAAATTACTAAATGAGGTTTGAAATGATTATTTTAATGAAACATGGCATTTTGAATGATGCTCTTTTGGTGGAATCCTTGGATATATTTTCCAAACATTTAATTTCGGAATGAAATGTTTTTATTTCTTGTGAAATAGTACAAATCGCATTTAAAGTGATTTCTGTTGAATTCGAATGATTAGAACAAAGGTGACGTAAAATACTTTTAAGAAACATTATTACTGTTTTTAATTACTTAAATTACTTTGAAATTCTTTATAAATCTTTCCTTACTTAATCATACGGTGAGAGATTTTCTAAATTTGAATCTATGGGATATAAAACTTGTATTCATTAATTCCGTTTTTTCGAATTAAACGATTTTTCACATTTATAGGTTTTACTCACACTAATATATCTTTTAACAGGGATGTAAACAACATTGACGTCCTATCAATTTGCTTTTACTTTTACCTAACCTATTCTATCAATTTGTTTTAATATCAATGCAAAAGTAATCCATGTCTCACATTAATGTATCTTTTATCAGGAATAGAAACAAAAGTAACTTGCCTTTCTACCAATCATATAAAACAGCAAAATTACTTTCTTTTCTATTAAGTTTTTTTCATGTATGTAAATAAATGAAGGACGAAGATTCTGTGTTAAATTTATTTTATTTTGGATACAAATTTACACCGAATTTTACCTCTTAATTAGATGCTGTTTGCGTGCATTTACTTTTTGCCCATAATTCTCAACTATTCATTCTAAGATTATCTCTCTGGTATGTCTTGAGAGGGGATATCTAGCTCAGTTGTTATCTTCGTCTTCTGACAGTAGCTCAGAATTATGAGTTCCGTTTCAAAATAGCCCTAGTGTTGCTTTAAAACGAGACTATCCATATCTATCGTATTTTGAATGTAATTGAAATTAAAACTAAAGACAATCAGATTATCTAATTGTGACACATCTTATATATATTTTTTATAATTCATATAAGAATATAACGTTTTAGATATTATTTTAGACAGTTCTCAATTATTTTGCTCTTATATAGATGGTATTATTTTAGCCAGTCCAAGACGTTCGTTACCGTAGTTTGTACATGTTTCACATACACCAAATTAGATTATGCCTACTAAATGTATTCTACTGTTCTATTCGCTACTGTTTCCTATATAAAAATAGGTAATAGTTGAGGAACCTCATTTAATTAGTAGTACGTTCTAATATATAATTTCAATTATTATGCAGTTAATACTATATATTATATAGTCTAGTTTCAATTCAGTCTTTTTATATCATTCAATTCTTTGAAGTGGCAAACATACTTATGTGCGCTAAATAGTTACTAAAATAATTAAAATCGACTAATTTCATTGCAACATATTTATATGATTACTCAAAAAAAAATTTAATAAAACTTCTGTTGTTTGTAATAAGAAAAACTTGCTCAATCTATAGTTTAAAGATTCGAAATTTCTCTTATATAGGGAAATAATAATTTATAAAGTGATGGAATTGTAACAATTTTTCTTTCTTCTAACAGGTATAAACATTGGGATACCTCAAAAACGGCGGGGAATTCCTTCGACGTTACAAGCAAAAACGATACCGTCGCCTGTGATTCTTGGGAATACGATGATTCAGTTTATAAGTCTACTGTTCTTGGTGAAGTAAGTTGGATGGATATCTTTTAAATCATTTCGTTTTGACAAGATCGAGTAATCCATTGGAGATAAATGTTAACATTAGCAACGAAAAACTTTTTAATGTTTTCATAAAATTTGTCTGGTTTTTCATAAAAACTATGTAATAAAATGAATTAAATAAATATCCATTTAATTGTTTCGGGAAAAGAGGGAGATATATATAACTACTGTATAAATAGAATTTAAGAGAAAGAAATGGTTTGTTATCTGCGAAATATTCAGCAATTCAATATAAATAATTCCACTTATTCCCAATATTAAATAATACATGGTGTCAAATAAGATATGTCGGGTTTAATAATTACAAATTTGGATAAAACACGTCAAGAAGAGTATTTTGATATTTGTAACGGTCTAAACAGACTGTGACGTTATAAAAAAGAAACACGCACGTTTTAAATCAAAATACTCGTTTTGACGTGTTCTATCCAAATTTGGTTGTGGCCAAAACTGGCTCTTGCGCAGTAAAAAAACCAAATTATTTATCTGAATTTATAAATATTATACTCAGCATACTTTGTGGGACACCCTGTATGCAAATAATAAATCAAATATTGTATGTGTAGCAGCCACTATTAACTTAACCGGATTAACTGTAACTGGAACTGCTGCCACACCTAGACTGGTGAGCGCAAACAGCGGAAACGCCAGCGAAGCCCAAGCAAAGGACATGAACACATCTGTAACTTCTCTTTGTGTTTATGTAAATTTTTAAAATTATCCTATGTTATGTGTAACGGAACTTTTTCTAAAAAATAATTGTTACACAAAACCTATTTTATTAGAACCCCCGAACCCCCCACCACAACTGGCGCCCAACGAAAAATAATTGCTGAGGAAACGAAAGTGAAGTCATCCCGACAATCACAAAAAAGTTTCCCGCCACCGCATATGTATTTTATAAAAATAAATGAGGCTTAAAATAAAAATTGTGAAAAATAAATTAAAATTTTTATTACTTTGTAGTGCTGATCGTGAAGGATAGTGTAGCAATTGAAGGTTGAGGCACGAACCTGTGACGTTTCGGCCAGTAGCCGAGTATCATACCGATCGAGCAAAAGGGACCCTTCAGCTCGAAGGATATCATGTGGCTTATAAGGCTGACGCTACAGTACTCCCCTACCAGTGAGTCGGACAAGAGACGAACGATTTTGGAAGCGCCAATCGTATACTGAGCATGCGAATTCGTTGGTGCGTCGAGTTAGCAACGGCTTAAGAGACAGTTTTGATGCGTTGAGTTAGCGACGACTTTTTTGGCTGGTAGATGGCGCCACGACTTTGCGGAAGGCTGCGTTGTCAAGGTCACCAATGTAGCAAGTGAAGGTCGCAGTACGAACCTGCGACGTTTAGGCCTGCAGCCGAGTATCATACCGATCGAGCAAAAGGGACCCTTCAGCTTGAAGGATATTATTTTGCTTATAAGGCTGACGCTACAATAGCATTAACTTATACCTCAACTTTTGCTGATGAGCTTGATAAAAGAAAGGCGTGAAATAAAAAATTTATTTAATATAATAAAAACTAAAACTAAAATTTAGAAGTATTAAATACAACAATTTCCAAGATGAAAAAGAGTAGATAGATAAGAGTAGAAAAGAGAGATAGAAAAAGAGTAGATATAAGAGTAGATAGAAAAGAGT